>JBBGZY010000437.1:3297500-3580000 GCA_037952925.1 Lithobates clamitans | reverse complement strand
TGTTGCAAATTGAATGTTAACAAATATAACAGACTATCATTCTGAGCCCAGCATTTTTCATTCTTGTCCCTATTATTTTTGCCCATTACTGTCTATTGATATGTAAAACACTTTATTAAATCAGAAATTACTGATCAATAATATCTAGTAAACATAATTTATTTTTTGACCAGACATTTGTAGAAGAATGCTATACCTAACTCCAGCTGGGCTCCTCCACTTCTTCCTGGCTGGAAGTCCCAGGCTGGACATCTGAAGCCTCAGCTGGGGTGGAAGATAGGGTGGAAGGAAGAGTGGAGAGGGATTCCCTGACTTCAGTCTGGTCTGACAGAAAATAAAGTCTCTCATAGTACCACAGCCTGGGGACATAAACGTCATCTGCTGCAGCTAGGGATCTCTGGGAATCCTGGACCTTCTTGTGCTCCCTAAAATAAGTGCTCCTCAGGCCACTAATTTTGGCTTTTAAATAGGGGATGGTTGCCGTGGGGACCACCGGCTTCACCAACTCCAGCAGTTTCTCCAGCGCTGCCTGCCTCTTTTGTTTATGATTATAATGTGGATGTTTCAACTGCCACCGACAGGGTAGCTCCCTGTACTTGTCTATGAACAGGGGGAGGAAGTTGTGGTCATTGAAGCCATCCATTTCTTTATCGTACAGCACGGGACACAGAGCACCATAGTAATGACTATCTGGGTTATATGCTACCTTTAGGTGATTGGACACTGGCAACCAATAGTAAGAAGGTTCCTCCCATATAACCCCTCCCATACAGGAAGTACCTTTAGTTTTTTGCCAGTGTCTTGAAGGTGATGGTCACGGCTGTGGAAGCTTTTCAAATTTTCTTCAAATAATGTCCCAGTGAGGATGTTATATCGGATCCATTCGGATGGCATAAAAAGCTAAAGTGGATGGTACCCGAGCCTTGGTTCAAGAACAAGGTTGCTTGTAATGTGTCCTTTTAGGTGCTGGACCCTTGTTATATGGTATCCCTGGTCTTTACTTGCCCAAGGGAACCAAAAGGGTGCTTTACAGGTCCAGGGGTGTGGACCCCGTTCTAATGGGGGACCCGGTCCCTGAAGGTCCTCAGTGGCGCTACCCACCGTGATGGGGGAAGATTGGGCCTGTGTCAGGCCCTGCAGCGAGGACCAGTGAGTACTCCCTCTGGGAGGCCTAGCAATATTTCTGTTGTTGCTAATATAAAGTGTCTTTGTAAGCCCTGTGTCTCATTGCAAGCGGTTACTGATGTTACAGAGCAAGCTGACAAGTGCAGCTTATGTGTGTGTCTCCTGCACGTGGCGCTGTGTGCCGCATGTGTACGAGGTCGCCATGTGGGTCGCGGTGTGCCTGTGTGTGCGTCGTGCAGGGTGCACGTGTGCAGTAGAGACATGGCCGCGCGTACGTCACTGGGCGGCGCACGGGTATAAGGGGAGGTTACATACCTGCATTTTTATTGCTGCTAGTTGGTTAAGCTCAACAGAGCCTAGTGTGTGGTGGGACACAGAGGTCTGGGTGTAAATTTGGACATTTGCAACAGGTTGAAGGCCGGTAAGGCTGTGGTAGCAGCTGTACACTAAACCCAGCTAGATAAGAGGGAGTGCCTTTTTTTCCTCAAACTTGTGAGCAATGTCTTCCAGGAAATAAGGTACAGGGAGCAGGGCAAGTCCAGGGGTTAAAAGGATTCCTTCAAAAACAGGAGCTCAACCTCATCTTACTGCAGCATCAGTCTCCCCTGAAAGACCTGCGGCATTTGGCCTAGCTGAGCCATTACAGTTGTCAGGCGTAGTGGCCACTACCAATATCCCTGTATCAGCCTATGTTACTAAAGATGACTTAGCATCAGCCCTAGCTGGCCTTGAAGGCAAGATAGCAGGTATGATTGCTACAGTAACACAGGGAGGGAAGAAACGTCATAGATCTCCCTGCCCTGAGCCTGGTCCCAGTGGTGAAACACTTGAGCACCAGGATTCTTTTGGCATGGGTCCCTGTGATTTGGATGCAGAATGGGCACAGGATTTTGAGGAGGAGGCCATTAAAGACAAAGAGGAAGGGGAGGCTGAAGAGTCCTCGGCTGGGGATTCAGGTTCTGAAGAACCAATTTCAGCCTCTCAATCCCAAAAATTGTTTATCCAGTCCTTGGCCGAGATGGTAAGAGCTGGATTTAAATTACCTCCGGTGCAGGGACCAGGACCCTCCTGTTCTACATTAAGGTCCTTGTGTCCTCAACCAGGTTCCCAGGCGTTTCCTTTGCATCCTTTATTGGAACAGGTAATTTACGCTGACTGGGACCACCCGGACAGGACATACTTGCCTCCAAAAAGGTTTTGTTTTTATATCCTATGGAGGAAAAATTCAGGAACAAGTGGGATACACCTTTGGTTGATGCTGCCCTTTCTTCAGTGAATAAAAGTCTGACCTGCCCAGTGGATAATGACCAGGGATTTAAGGATCTGGCAGATAAAAAGCTGGAATCCTTACTAAAAGCTTCTTTTTCAGTAGCTGGGTCAGCAGTACAACCGGCAGTAGCAGGTATCGGTATTTGTCAGGCGTTGAAGGATCATTTTAAGAAATTGGTCAGGAACCTGCCTGTTCAAGAGGATGTTTCTAACGAACTATTAGAACTTCCTTGCGCTTTATGTTTTGCGGTAGATGCATTAAAGGACTTGATTCAGCAGATGTCCCGGTTTGCACTACTCTCAATCCATATGCGCAGGGTACTGTGGTTAAAGAATTGGTCGGCCGAGATGCCATGCAAGAGGCTACTGGCGGCTTTTCCTTTTCGCGGTGAGCGTCTATTTGGGGAGGATTTGGACAAATACATCCAAAAAATCTCAGGAGGGAAAAGCTCCTTGCTTCCGGTCAAAAGAAGGGGTAATCAGCCTTCCTTTAAGATTCCCAACGCTCCTGGACCAAGTGCCTCTTCCCCTAAGAGGTATTGACGGTCTCAGCCACCTACCTTTAAGAAGCCTCAAGGTCAACAAAGACCATGGACCCAGAAACCAGCCAAAACCAATTCCAAGTCTTTTATGTGAAGGGGCGCCCATACTCTTGTGGGTGGGGGGCAGACTGCGGTGGTTCGCAGATGCTTGGGGAAAATTGGTTCAGGACAGGTGGGTTATTTCCACCATCTCAAGGTTACAAAATAGAGTTTCAGGATTTTCCCCAACTCGATATTTGGTATCCAGGGTTCCATCAGACCCGGAGAAAAAGAGGGGCCTATTTCTGGCTTTAGAACAGCTGGAAAGGAAGAAGGTAATCATCAAGGTTCCGCAAAAAGAAAGATTCAAGGGGTTCTACTCGAACCTATTTACAGTGCCGAAACAAACAGAGAGGTAAGCCCCATCTTGGACCTCAAATCCCTCAATTCCTTTCTAAATGTCTGAACTTTCCGTATGGAGTTGGTTCGTTCAGTAATCGCATCCTTGAGAAAAGTAGATTTTTTAGCGTCCATAGACATCAAGGACGCATACCTGCATGTACCGATTTTTGGTCCACATCAAAGATTCCCGTGATTTGCAGTAGAAGGGTGTCATTTCCAGTTTGTGGCTCTTCCGTTCAGTCTAGCCACGGCCCCCCGGGTCTTCACAAAGGTTCTGGCCCCAGTGTTGGTTTGCCTAAGGTCCCAAAAGATCTCGGTGGTAGGATATCTGGATGACCTCTTGTTAAGGGATCAAGCTTACTCAACCTTGGTAGAAAACATTACGACTACGGTCAGTTTCCTAAGGTTTTTAGGGTGGATTCGAAATATGGACAAATTGGCCCTTCGTCCAGCTCAGGCCTTAACATATCTGGGTCTGATCTTGGACACAACCCAAGAAAAGGTAATTCTACCTCCCTTAAGAGTCAACTCTATAGTGGAGTTGGTTCAGAGAGTCAAGGGGGGAGAAGGTCCTTCGATTCGTCTATGCATGAGACTGTTGGGCAAGATGGTGTCATCCTTCAGCGCAGTTCCCTATGCGCAGTTTCAATCCAGGATGTTCCAGAAAGCTATCCTGGAAGCCTGGGACAAGTCAATTCAAACCTTGGATCATCCCATGTCTCTATTCCTACGGATAAAACTCTCTTGGTGGTTAAAGACCAGCAACTTGACTGGCAGAAAATCCTTTCCACCAATAACCTGGAAGGTAGTAACTATGGACGCCAGTCGTCTAGGCTGGGGAGCAGTCCTGGAAGAGGCTTCCGTCCAGGGATTATGGTCTCAGGCAGAGAAGTCCTTACCCATCAATCTGCTAGAGATTTGGGCAGCTCGCCTGGCTCTCCTATTTTGGACGGCCAGACTGCAGAGATTCCTGTCTGGATTCAGTCCGACAACTCCACGGTGGTGGCATACATCAACCACCAAGAAGACACCCGGAGTCGGGCAGCCCAAAGAGAAGTAAATCACATATTAACTTGGGCAGAGAGACATGTGCCGTTTCTGTCAGCAGTCTTTATTCCAGGGGTGGACAAGTTTTCCTTCAGACTGCCAGCATTGGGGGGTGCCAGATGTGGATCTTCTGGCATCCAGATTCAATGCCAAGGTAGACAGGTTTGTATCCAGGACCAGGGATCCTCTCGCTATCGGAACGGATGCATTGGTGGTTCCCTGGGACAAGTATTCCCTGATTTGTGCTTTCCCTCTGATCCAGATGCTGCCGCACCTGTTGCACAGGATACAGGAGGAGCAGAATACTGTGATCCTGGTGGCCCCGAAGTGGCCCAGGAGATCCTGGTATTCAGAGATTGTGAGGATGGCGGTGGAGGACCCGCCATGTCTCCCAGACCATCCAGATCTGTTATCTCAAGGTCCCAAATACCATCCTTCTTTATGGTCGCTGAATTTGATGACATGGCTATTGAGACCAGGGTACTGAAGGACTGTGGTATCAGAGATTCAGTCTTATCTACTCTGATTAATGCTAGAAAGCCAGTTTCTAGAAGTATCTACCATAGGGTCTGGAAATCGTATGTTTCCTGGTGTGAGAAAATGAGATGGCATCCTCGCAAGTATGCGATTGGGAGGATCCTTGCCTTTCTTCAATCAGGAATTGATTTAAACTTATCTTTAGGAACCATTAAAGGCCAAATTTCGGCCTTATCGTTTTTTTTCCAGAGGCCAATTGCTTCTCATTCTTTAGTGCGAACCTTCGTGAAGGGGATACTGCACTTAAAACTGCTGTTTAGGCCTCCCTTAAGCCCATGGGACTTGAACTTGCTGTTATCAGCCCTACAGGTTCAACCCTTTGAACCAATTAGGCATATCCCTTTAATCCTGTTGATCAGAAAATATTTTTTTCTGGTAGCCATAACTTCGGCTAGAAGGGTGTCTGAATTGGCTGCCCTTTCATATAAGGAACCGTTTCTATTTTTACATCAGGACAAGGTGGTGATGCGCCCCCATACAGATTTTTTACCTAAGGTGGTTTCCAATTTTCATTTGAATCAGGATATCATTTTACCTTCCTTTTTTTCCCAATCCTAAGACTAAAGAGTAAAAGTCACTTCACTCACTGGATGTAGTGAGAGCGGTCAAGGTTTACTTAACCACTTGCCGACCGCCTCACGCCGATGTTCGTCGGCAGAATGGCACGGGCAGGCAGAATCACGTACCTGTATGTGATCTGCCTCCCGCGGGTGGGGGGTCCTACCGGACCCCCTCCCCGGTGCCCGAGGCGGTCGGCTTGTGTCTGGGAGCGATGAGAGGCGAGGGGGAGACCATCCATTCGTGGCCCCCCCCTCGCGATCGCTCCCAGCCAATGAAAATCATTCCTCTGCTGCTGTATGCTAAACAGCAGCAAAGGAAATGATGTCATCTCTCCTCGGCTCTGTATTTTCCGTTCCGGCGCGAGGAGAGAAGACTGCAATGTGAGTGCACAACACTACACATCACAGTAGAACATGCCAGGCACACTTTACATCCCCCATCACCCCCCGATCCCCCCCGATCACCCCCCAATCACCCCCCCCCCCCCGTTACACTGACACCAAGCAGTTTTTTTTTTCTGATTACTGCATGGTGTCAGTTTGTGACAGTTAGTGTGTTAGGGCAGTTAGTGTTAGCCTCCTTTAGCTCTAGGGTACCCCCCTACCCCCCCAATAAAGTTTTAACCCCTTGTTCACCCCCCGTCGCCAGTGTCGCTAAGCGATCATTTTTCTGATCGCTGTATTAGTGTCACTGGTGACGCTAGTTATGGAGGTAAATATTTAGGTTCGCCGTCAGCATTTTATAGTGACAGGGACCCCCATATACTATCTAATAAATGTTTTAACCCCTTGATTGCCCCCTAGTTAACCCTTTCACCAGTGATCACCGTATAAGTGTTACGGGTGACGCTGGTTAGTTTGTTTATTTTTTATAGTGTCAGGGCACCCGCCGTTTATTATCGAATAAGGGTTTAGCCCCCTGATCGCCCGGCGGTGATATGCGTTGCCCCAGGCAGTGTCAGATTAGCGCCAGTACCGCTAACACCCACGCACGCCTCTCTTAGTGGTATAGTATCTGAACGGATCAATATCTGATCCGATCAGATCTATACTAGCGTCCCCAGCAGTTTAGGGTTCCCAAAAACGCAGTGTTAGCGGAATCAGCCCAGATACCTGCTAGCACCTGTGTTTTGCCCCTCCGCCCGGCCCAGCCCAGCCCACTCAAGTGCAGTATCGATCGATCACTGTCACTTACAAAACACTAAACGCATAACTGCAGCGTTCGCAGAGTCAGGCCTGATCCCTGCGATCGCTAACAGTTTTTTTGGTAGCATTTTGGTGAACTGGCAAGTACCAGCCCCAGGCAGCGTCAAGTTAGCGCCAGTAGCGCTAACACCCACACACGCACTGTACACCTCCCTTAGTGGTATAGTATCTGTTCGGATCAATATCTGATCCGATCAGATCTATACTAGCATCCCCAGCAGTTTAGGGTTCCCAAAAACGCAGTGTTAGCGGGATCAGCCCAGATACCTGCTAGCACCTGCGTTTTGCCCCTCTGCCCAGCCCAACCCAGCCCACCCAAGTGCAGTATTGATCGATCACTGTCACTTACAAAACACTAAACGCATAACTGCAGCGTTCGCAGAGTCAGGCCTAATCCCCGCGATCGCTAACAGTTTTTTTGGTAGTGTTTTGGTGAACTGGCAAGCACCAGCCCCAAGCAGCGTCAGGTTAGCGCCAGTACCGCTAACACCCACGCACACACCGTACACCTCCCTTAGTGGTATAGTATCTGAACGGATCAATATCTGATCCGATCAGATCTATAATAGCTTCCAAAGCAGTTTAGGGTTCCCAAAAAACGCAGTGTTAGCAGGATCAGCCCAGATACCTGCTAGCACCTGCGTTTTGCCCCTCCGCCTGGCCCAGCCCAGCCCAGCCCACCCAAGTGCAGTATCGATCGATCACTGTCACTTACAAAACACTAAACACATAACTGCAGCGTTCGCAGAGTCAGGCCTGGTCCCTGCGATCGCTAACAGTTTTTTTGGTAGCGTTTTGGTGAACTGGCAAGCACCAGCGGCATAGTATACCCCGGTCGTAGTCAAACCAGCACTGCAGTAACACGTGGTGACGTGGCGAGTCCCATAAGTGCAGTTCAAGCTGGTGAGGTGGCAAGCACAAGTAGTGTCCCGCTGCCACCAAGAAGACAAACAGGTCTGTCGTGCCCATAATGCCCTTCCTGCTGCATTCGCCAATCCTAATAATTGGGAACCCACCGCTTCTGCAGCGCCCGTACTTCCCCTATTCACATCCCCAACCAAATGCAGTCGGCTGCATGAGAGGCATTTTTATGTCCTCCTGAGTACCCCTACCCAACGAACCCCCCCCCCCCAAAAAAGATGTTATGTCTGCAGCAAGCGCAGATATAGGCGTGACACCCGCTATTATTGTCCCTCCTGTCCTGATAATCCTGGTCTTTGCATTGGTGAATGTTTTGAACGCTACCACTAGTTGCGTATTAGCGTAGGGTACAGCATTGCACAAACTAGGCACACTTTCACAGGGTCTCCCAAGATGCCATCGCATTTTGAGAGACCCGAACCTGGAACCGGTTACAGTTATAAAAGTTACAGTTACAAAAAAAAGTGTAAAAAAAAACACAAAAAATATATAAAATAAAAAAAATAGTTGTCGTTTCATTGTTCTCTCTCTCTCTATTCTCTCTCTATTCTTCTGCTCTTTTTTACTGTATTCTATTCTGCAATGTTTTATTGTTATTATGTTTTATCATGTTTGCTTTTCAGGTATGCAATCTTGCTTTGTTTTTTTTGGGTTTTTTTTGCTTTTCAGGTAAGCATTTTATCACACCGATCTTGGTGTGGTCAGATGCTTTGAGGGCAGAGGAGAGATCTAGGGTCTAATAGACCCCATTTTTTTCAAAAAAGAGTACCTGTCACTACCTATTGCTATCATAGGGGATATTTACATTCCCTGGGATAACAATAAAAATGATAAAAAAAAAAAAAAAAATGAAAGGAACAGTTTAAAAATAAGATAAAAAAAGCAAAAAAAACAAAAAAAACCCCTGTCCCCCCTGCTCTCGCGCTAAGGAGAACGCAAGCGTCGGTCTGGCGTCAAATGTAAACAGCAATTGCACCATGCATGTGAGGTATCACCACGAAGGTCAGATTGAGGGTAGTAATTTTAGCAGTAGACCTCCTTTGTAAATCTAAAGTGGTAACCTGTAAAGGCTTTTAAAGGCTTTTAAAAATGTATTTATTTTGTTGCCACTGCACGTTTGTGCGCAATTTTAAAGCATGTCATGTTTGGTATCCATGTACTCAGCCTAAGATCATCTTTTTTATTTCATCAAACATTTGGGCAATATAATGTGTTTTAGTGCATTAAAATTTAAAAAAGTGTGTTTTTTCCCCAAAAAATGCGTTTGGAAAATCGCTGCGCAAATACTGTGTGAAAAAAAATGAAACACCCAATATTTTATTCTGTAGGGCATTTGCTTTAAAAAATATATAATGTTTGGGGGTTCAAAGTAATTTTCTTGCAAAAAAAAATTATTTTTTCATGTAAACAAAAAGTGTCAGAAAGGGCTTTGTCTTCAAGTGGTTAGAAGAGTGGGTAATGTGTGACATAAGCTTCTAAATGTTGTGCATAAAATGCCAGGACAGTTCAAACCCCCCCCAAAATGACCCCATTTTGGAAAGTAGACACCCCAAGCAATTTGCTGAGAGGCATGTCGAGTCCATGGAATATTTTATATTGTGACACAAGTTGCGGGAAAAAGACACACTTTTTTTTTTTTTGCACAAAGTTGTCACTAAATGATATATTGCTCAAACATGCCATGGGAATATGTGAAATTACACCCCAAAATACATTCTGTTGCTTCTCCTGAGTACAGGGATACCACATGTGTGAGACTTTTTGGGAGCCTAGCCGCGCACGGGACCCCGAAAAACAAGCACCGCCTTCAGGCTTTCTAAGGGCGTACATTTTTGATTTCACTCTTCACTGCCTATCACAGTTTCGGAGGCCATGGAATGCCCAGGTGGCACAACCCCCCCCCCCCCAAATGACCCTATTTTGGAAAGTAGACACCCCAAGCTATTTGCTGAGAGGTATAGTGAGTATTTTGCAGACCTCACTTTTTGTCACAAAGTTTTAAAAATTGAAAAAATAAAAAAATACATTTTTTTTCTTGTCTTTCTTCATTTTCAAAAACAAATGAGAGCTGCAAAATACTCACCATGCCTCTCAGCAAATAGCTTGGGGTGTCTTTCCAAAATGGGGTCATTTGGGGGGGGGTGGGTTGTGCCACCTGGGCATTCCATGGCCTCCGAAACTGTGATAGGCAGTGAAGAGTGAAATCAAAAATTTACACCCTTAGAAATCCTGAAGGCGGTGATTGGTTTTCGGGGCCCCGTACACGGCTAGGCTCCCAAACAGTCCCACACATGTGGTATCCCCATACTTAGGAGAAGCAGCTAAATGTATTTTGAGGTGCAATTCCACATCTGCCCATGGCCTGTGTGAGCAATATATCATTTAGTGACAACTTTTTGTAATTTTTTTTTTTGTCATTATTCAATCACTTGGAGACAAAAAAAAATAATATTCAATGGGCTCAACATGCCTCTTAGCAATTTCCTTGGGATGTCTACTTTCCAAAATGGGGTCATTTGGGAGGTTTGTACTGCCCTGCCATTTTAGCACCTCAAGAAATGACATAGGCAGTCATAAACTAAAAGCTGTGTAAACTACAGAAAATGTACCCTAGTTTGTAGATGCTATAACTTTTGCGCAAACCAATAAATATACGCTTATTGACATTTTTTTTACCAAAGACATGTGGCCTAATACATTTTGGCCTAAATGTATGACTAAAATTGAGTTTATTGGATTTTTTTATAACAAAAAGTAGAAAATTTAATTTTGTTTCAAAATTTTCTGTCTTTTTTCGTTTATAGCGCAAAAAATAAAAACCGCAGTGGTAATCAAATAACATCAAAAGAAAGCTCTATTTGTGGGAAGAAAAGCATAAAAATAATTGTGCCTGCGCTGAAAAATATACTAAATAACGTGCATAAATAATAAATTAATCCACTATAAATGAGCTGCGAAACCATATATGTATACTATAAAAGTGCAAAATTTAGCCTCAAAGTGCATATAACATTGTGCAAAAAGCAATATAACCCATTGAAAGTGCACCATGCATAAATAAAAACAGCAACAAGTACACAGGTAACCTGTGTATTGCAAGTGTCCAGCTCAATCCACGGGTTAAAACCCAAAAAAATGTGTACAAACAGTGTCCATAAGATAAAAGTTCCTCCGAGATGCTCAAATCACAGCAAACAATACGTGCTCTCCCGTGACACCCCACATGTGCTTGCGCTCACCTCTACTCGTGTGACCCAGTATTTAAACTGTGTCAAACACGCAGTGGGGCCAATCCTGGGCTCCCTCAGGATGAAATGATAAGAATACAATCCTCACAGGTGCAGTCAGTATCTGTTACACTACAAAGTGATTCTCTGTAACGTCAGGTTGGCAGTGGAAAGATTCTCTTCATCTTTTTCAGAGTTAGCAGGTAGTACACAGTCTGAACACGACTGTGTACTACCTGCTAACTCTGAAAAAGATGAAGAGAATCTTTCCACTGCCAACCTGACGTTACAGAGAATCACTTTGTAGTGTAACAGATACTGACTGCACCTGTGAGGATTGTATTCTTATCATTTCATCCTGAGGGAGCCCAGGATTGGCCCCACTGCGTGTTTGACACAGTTTAAATACTGGGTCACACGAGTAGAGGTGAGCGCAAGCACATGTGGGGTGTCACGGGAGAGCACGTATTGTTTGCTGTGATTTGAGCATCTCGGAGGAACTTTTATCTTATGGACACTGTTTGTACACATTTTTTTGGGTTTTAACCCGTGGATTGAGCTGGACACTTGCAATACACAGGTTACCTGTGTACTTGTTGCTGTTTTTATTTATGCATGGTGCACTTTCAATGGGTTATATTGCTTTTTGCACAATGTTATATGCACTTTGAGGCTAAATTTTGCACTTTTATAGTATACATATATGGTTTCGCAGCTCATTTATAGTGGATTAATTTATTATTTATGCACGTTATTTAGTATATTTTTCAGCACAGGCACAATTATTTTTATGCTTTATATTACACGATATGAAACGTGGTTGAGTGTTTGCTGCTAATTAACCAATGATTGTCACCCCTTAGAGGCATTGATCCATTTGTGGCTCGCAGGAAATTCCCATTTTTTGTGGGAAGAAAAGGATGCAAATTTCGTTTGGGTACAGCATTGCATGACCGCGCAATTAGCAGTTAAAGTGACGCAGTGCCAAATTGTAAAAAGTGCTCTGGTCAGGAAGGGGATAAATCCTTCCGGGGCTGAAGTGGTTAGACATGTCAGCTCCCGTTCGGAAGACTGACTCCCTTTTTGTCCTGCCAGAGGGTCATAAGAGGGGCAGGCAGCAACTAGTTCAACTATCTCTAGGTGGATTCGCCAGCTCATTATCCAAGCTTATGAGTTGAAAGTCAGGGTTCTGCCTCGATATTTCAAAGCTCACTCTACTAGATAAGTTAGTGCATCGTGGGCAGTGCGCCAACAGGTGTCTATGGCTCAGGTTTGCAAAGAGGCAGCTTGGTCTTCAGTTCATATGTTCACCAGGTTTTACCAGCTGGACGTTAGATCTCAAAGGGAGACTGTTTTTGGCCACAGTGTGCTGCAAGCGGCCTTATAAGTCCTGGATCTGAAGGGGATCTTGGAATACTGTGTTCCCTCCCCTCAAATGCATTGCTTTAGGACATCCCAGATAGTCATTACTATGGTGCTCTGTGTCCCGTGATGTATGATAAAGAAAAATAGATTTTTAAAACAGCTTACCTGTAAAATCCTTTTCTTGGAGTACATCACGGGACACAGGAGGTCCCTCCTCTCTTTTCTGGGATCTTCATTGCTTGCTACAAAACTAAAGGTACTTCCTGTATGGGAGGGGTTATATGGGAGGAAGCTTCTTACTATTGGTTGCCAGTGTCCAATCACCTAAAGGTAGCATATAACCCAGATAGTCATTACTATGGTGCTCTGTGTCCTCTGATGTACTCCAAGAAAATGATTTTACAGGTAAGCTGTTTTAAAAATCCATTTTTTAACTGCAATACACAAGACAAACCCTAATGTCAGGCTAAAGTCTCCTAATCTTGTCCCAATATAGGCCTCAATCTAGAAGCAGCATAGGCCCAAGTTTAAATGTTACCTTCGTTATCACGACCGGCACTTCTGATACTCCTTCCTCCACTCACAGATTGTACTTACTACGCACGCGTGTTACGCCGCTTCATATACACTGCGCATGTGTGAAACTCCGCCCGCCCCTGACGTTCTTTCTAGTCTATTCCCCGCCCCTTCTTGTTCGGCGCAGTGGGGAAGAGCACATGGTGGAGACAGAGCAGGTGCGTGATAATTACAACAATGAGGAGGAGGAGGAAAGCCTGGAGCCAGAAACATCAGGATCCCGGAGGAGATGATTTAAGGCCTCAAATAGGGCCTTTGTGGAGATGGTGGACATCTTGAAAAGGACTGACTATGACAGGAAGTATGGACCTTACCCCAACCCCAATGTGAGAAAGGCCAAGATCATGGCAAAAGTTGTGAAGAGTCTGCACAGAAATTTTGGGGTACGACGATCCAAGGATCAACTCAGGAAGCGGTGGTCGGACCTCAAATTAAGGGATCAGTATAGAAGGATCAGGAGAGTGCTGCAAAAAAGTAAGTAGTTGTCCTGTGTTCCTATTCTTTTTTTTTATTTTGTTTGTGCTGCTCCATGTGCTTTTCTTTACTGTTGTACAGTTTAAAATGGCAACTTTCATGTTCATGGACACATTATTTGTTCGTAGGAAACATTGTTCGTTCGGCCTATAAAACACCATGTTTTGTCCAGTGCAGTTCAATAACAGTTTGTTTGCAGTTCAATAAATTTTTTCTGGCCTACTTCTCTTAAAATAATTTTAGTGTCTAGATGGGTTTGTAACTAGAATGAAATGCAAACTAGATTCTGTGTAAGGAGAGGACACTCAGCAGCTGTTTACACATCTGGACGCTGTAGCACTAGTGTGGGACACAAGAACACCCTTTTTATTAGGGGGCCCACACAGGTGCTCCAGTGTATATTATAGGGTTGTCTCCATCTGTGAAGCTTGTACAAAACAGGTAAGTATTCAAGCTTGACAAGGGAAAAAAATATTTTTTCATCTTGGAACTCTGCCAAAACAAACAATTGTACCCTACTTCCAAGCAATGTTTCATATTCCTATTTCTGCCATCAAATATCTGTGTGCTAAGTATACCTATCTTTTTTTTTACATAGGGGAGAAAAGACTCGGAGGACACCACTCATCAGAGGAGACCACGGACCCGCCACCTCAGGAAGAAGGGGAAATCCCACAAAGCCAAGCAGAGGAGGAGGAGGGAGACATGGTGGAAGTAGTCACCACAACAGGTGAGTGTCTGCGACCACAGGCTCAGGTAAGAGATGGATGCCGGCATATTAATAATACATGGTGTGTTTTTGTTTCTATATTTTTAGGTGATCGTGATGTTGTGGAAGAAGGTCATTTCACCAGTGAAAGTGCCCAGATCCTGATCGGGGAGATCATGGGGTGTAATAGGGACTTGGAAAACATAAAGCAAAACATCAATTCAAAACAAAATGAACTGATGTTTTAGGGAGAATTTAAAACCCCTTGAAATCCCCAATTTTTTCATTTTTTTTGTCTGGAAATTTTTTTGAACTTTTTTTGACATATTCTTGAAAAGTCAAATTTTGAAGATGCACAAACAGATGTCATCATGTGCTATCTGTCATCATGGGAGATCAATGTATGCATTTTGGGGGTGCAACCCCTTCCTCAATAATAAAGTAGCTGGGAGGAAGGGGTTGCACCCACCAAAACACGTCCCTTGATACCCCATGATGGCAGCTAGCACATGTTGACATTCGGCAATTTGTGTGCATCTTCAAAATTTGGCTTTTCCAGGGGTGACATCACCCCATCTGAACGCAATATCATACACAGTTTGTAAATACTCATGTCTGATATTGCCTTCAATTTCTATAAAAGTTGAACTTTGTAAGTTCCAGATTTGTGTATTTCTTGTTGGTTTTAAACATGCCTGTTTTACCTTAAAAGGAAAATTCTACTTTTATTAATGTGACCTAAAAATTTGTTATACAACAAACATGTTGGTTTGTTTTAAAAAACCTTTTATAAATGCACATGTGATTGTGCTTGTATTAAAAAGATTAATAATCAACAACGTATGTCTTCTTCTTCAATGCTCATAAACTTTTTTGTGGTAAAATTGGTGTTTTCAGTGACAATGGGGGTTATTTCCTAAGGGCAAATCCACTTTGCACTACAAGTGCAGTTTCAGTGCAGTCTCAAGTGCACTTGTAGTGCAAAGTGTCTTTGCCTTTAGTAAATAACACCCAACAGTGCTTTATAATTTTACAGAATCACACCATTTTCACAACTCCCCAAACTTCAGTCATGGTCAGCTAAAATAAACACAAGCAGTAAATGTAAGCAAATATTTGTTCATTTTAAAAAAAATATAATTTAAAAAATGTCTCAGACATTGTCTGGCAAATTGATGGCCCCCCTACCTGCAAAGTATTCCATGTATCTTATACAGACCAAGCGGGCACTCAGGGGGGGCAAGCCAGGACGACCGGCTTCAAGCACCATCAGGGTTGGTTCATTGAGATTAATTCCGGCTTCAGGCCCAACTGAGCCAGCATAGTTCACAGAATTTCTCTGTAACAATCTGTGGAGAACACAGCAAGCCAGGATGAATTTATTGAGTTTATACTCCGCCATGTGTATTGGTGTAAGAAATAGTAGTAAACCGGCTGGCCATTATTCCAAACATGTTCTCCACCACTCTTCTGGCTCTGGCCAGCCGGTAATTAAAAACCCTCTGGTCTGGGGTGAGGGTCCTCATAGGGAATGGCCGCATAAGATGGTCCCCCAGCTCAAATGCTTCATCCGCAATGAAGACGAATGGGAGTCCTTCTGCATTGTCTTCTGGAGGTGGCAAGTCCAAGCTGCCATTCTGGAGACGCCTGTAGAACTCTGTGTGGGCGATGACTTCACCATCTGACATCCGGCCATTCTTCCTCACGTCCACATACAGGAACTCGTAAGTAGCCGACACCACCGCCAACATCACAATACTATTAAATCCCTTGTATTTGTAATAGTATGACCCCGAGTTGGGTGGTGGGAAGATGTGGATGTGTTTCCCATCAATTGCCCCTCCGCAGTTAGGAAAGTCCCACCGCTGGGCAAAGTGGGAGGCCACAGTCTGCCATTCCTGTGGATTGGAAGGAAACAGTGGAGTCAAACAAGAAAAAAGAATTAATCATTTTCGAAATAATAATGGAAAGCAGATTAGACACAAACATTCTTGGCCAACATCAGTATTACATTTTTTTTAGGGAGTATTTAAAGACAAAGGTATAAGGTCCACCTATTAGATCCCCCCCTCTCATGGGCCATTTAACTACATCATTTTATAGATGTTTTGGACAGGTAACCCTCTCCACTTCATTGAGAGATGAATGCCTAAATAATGTGTATTACTTTGGCCAGCCCCTCCTTACTTACACTATTGGCAGCCCACTGGACAGGTAAGAAGTGTCATAATACAAAGAGATAAATACACACTGTACACATTTTAGCACATTTTTACATTCTGTTATTACCTATCAAGATAATAATGGAATACAAAAACTTTGAACATTACCATTTGAAAGTATTCAGGCAGGCCCTTGCACTACATGCTTTGGGGAATTCATCCATAAATCTGACCACAAAAGAGGTGGGTATAGTGTGTATGGGTTTGGCAAAGTCAGTAGATAGAGGATTGAGGATAGAGGATTGGTATCAGCTGAGTTAGCAGTTGGGGGGAGGGTTCCAAATGATTTTGGGACCCAAAAAAAAAAGCCTCTGGCACTCTGCCAGATTTTCAAGCACACATCACAATTTTCAACTTTTTAGGGGTATTTATTGTAAAGCACTACTATGGAGCTGACAAAATACATTGTTAAGTGACTACACGAGGTGAATATAGGCCCAGGAGAGCATGCTGGGGAGGTTAGTGAAGGCAAATATGTATGAAGGACCAAAAAAATTACATAAAAATCCAGCATGCATGAGGACAAAGGGGACATTCACAGCATATTACAATCATGGTAATTAGAGAATGAGGAAAGAAATACAATATATTAACAAACATTAAATACAATAAAATGTGATGTTAAAGGATAAAAATCTTACCCTCATATACTCCTTCTGCAGGACCTGGATGATGGAGGAACAGGTCTCCGGAATAATAATCCCCAGAGCCTGGGGGGAAGATGCCTGTCGAGAACTTGCAGGCTTCTCCCCGTCGCCAAGTACCGCAGGGTGGCAAATAGCCTCTGCTCTGGAGTGATGGCTTGCCTCATGCAGGTATCCTGCCTGCTGATATAGGGGGTCAGCAAAGCCAACAAACTGTGAAATACGGGGTCCGTCATCCGTAGAAAGTTCCTGAAATCTTCAGGATTATTCTCACGGATCTCACGGAGCAAAGGCATCTGACAGAACTGGTCACTCTGGAGCAACCAATTCTTGGTCCATGAACTCCTCCCCACCCTGTTCATGGACTGGGCTTGTGTCAAAGTAAGGACCCCAACACCAAGCCCCTGCACAGCACGAACTCCACGATGAGTACGTATACGCAACATGGTTAGAAAACGATCGGCTGGTCAGAACGAAGTAACAGAACGCACTGAAGAACAGCAGGGCCTGTGAAGAGCAACCTGAAAATCAGTAACGAACGAACAAGAACACAATGAAAAATCAATGGTAACTCGCTGCACGCACTGAAGACCAGATACAAACCCACAAGCACAAACTGAACAGCAGAAATACGATCTGAAAACCACGAGTCTGAAAAAGTGCGAATCGTCTCTCACCAAACTTTTACTAACACAAGATAAGAAAAAGGAGCCCAAAGGGTGCCTTGCGTTCTTGGCGTTTGGAAAACTTTGTGCGACCATGTGTATGCAAAACAAGTTTGAGTCAACATCCGTCGGAAAAAACCCATGGATTTTGTTGTCGGAATGTCCGATCAATGTCCAATCGTGTGTACAGGGCAAAATTCTGCAAATGTATTCATCATTATCAAAAAAAGCAAAGGATTTCTCCATTCAATTATGCAAACTTAAATATTATCTCCTGCAGTGGGACTGTGCCAGCAATGCAATGTTTAACTGCTCATTTAGTCTAGGGGAGAGTAAAATCACTTTAACTCATCTCTGTGCTCTTGGCAGATGGTGCTTCCCCACACTCTGGCAGTGGACCTTCAGCATCATCACCTACAGTGCAGGGCTATGGACCTGGATTTTTAAAATGAGCTTAGTATAATATTTTATTCAAGACTTTTTACTTCAAGTTACAAGGTACGTTCTCTGAGAAGTTAATTAGTCAGATAAAATATTAAATACTATATTCGGGTTTTTGCACTGATAGAAGGTTTTGGACATAGACAGGAGTTTAGTTAAGACGAATCTCCCAATCCCTTATAGTAACCAGATAAGACAAAATTAAAGTTGTGACACTTTCAAACGAATGGGATTTTTGTAGGAAGATAGTACGTCTATTACCCAGTAGGCATAAATGAGTAGAATATTTAAAAAATAAAAAAAATGGCGGTGTGTGCTTTGAATTTTTAAACTTGCACCAGTAGGTGAGACTATCAGATTGAATGTTTTGATTAAATATTTTTGTATTGTATATGATTACATAAGCATGTATGACCACCATATAATTGTAGTATGTCTATCTATCTGTTATCTATATCGTTCAAATGAATCAGCGATGCCGATTTATGCCCTGACAAAGCAATTAGTTTTCTGCGAAACATGTTGGCTGACAGGCACGAATGAACCTTGAACAACAATACTGGATGGTCATACTATTGTATATTTATATATTTGCTTTGTATATTCCCCTTTTTATCACAATTTAAATAAAAATCATATTTTTTAAATATTCTACTCATTTATGCCTACTGGGTAGACATACTATCTTCCTACAAAAATCCCATTCGTTTGAAAGTGTCACAACTTTCGTTTTGTCTTATCTAAATACTATACTCATTATTCCTTTGTATGCTTTGGAAAACTCAACCACCATGGGTTACCTGGTCGTATATTCTATCTTAACCAACTGCCGATCTAAATGGTCTCTGCATACTGTATATTGGCAAAATTATATAATTGTTCTCCCTATTTCATATTTTACCCTATGTTTTATTACTACGGCATGTACAAAAAAAGATGTTGCTGCATATTTTTGTACTTCCTCTTTTATGGTTGTGAACTCTGAATTCTTTTCCTAAATAAAGAATTTAAAAAAATTCAATACTTGTCACAGAATAGTATTTATTGTCTTCTGAAAATGTTTTAGTGCTTCTTTTTGTCTTATTTTATTAGAGCATTAAGTTTAATTTTGTGGTTTTAGCACATTTGTGGTATTACATTAATTTGATGTTCTTTGTTGATGAAATAAAGGTTCAAATCATCAAATTTATAATATCAATTTGCATATTGAAGTCTCTGCTGACAAGAATATTCGTTGTACACGAGACATGGTATTTTTCTCTAATTAGCTTTTTAATTTTCATTACTAAATATGCTAAGTAAACTAGAAAGTAAATTGTGATGGTTTGTGCTATAAAGAAATATAGTGTTTTGCAATAGCTACTTGTAAAATGATCCTCAATCAAATTAATCTTCAATAGAGCTGCACCACTTTATATTACCCTCTGGACAAGAGCTTAAAACAAAAGTTCCCTAATGAGGAAACTTTTTTCAGATTCACTTATGGCAAATTGAAAATCCCAACATGGTTCAGTAAGGATCTCCAATTATAAACATCAAATCCAGAAGCCCTAAATATGTATTTTTATCATCTGCTTGACATAAGTCAAGCCTACTATGGAAATTTTTCTATAAATGAATGTTTCATCTCTTGCATCAGTTTTACATAATAATACTGCAGTAATAAAGGATTAGACATGTTTTTTCATTAGTGTTCTACATGGCTAAAATTATATTTTGTCTGTTGTACACAACTATATTGGGCATTGATTGGCTTATGGTTCCAGACACCTAGGTAAAAATAATGAGGGCTGTACAATTCTTAAACTTCCCCCACACTAACTTTGTATTTGCATTGTTTTTTACATTCTAAGGTCATTTGCCATTGATGCTGTTCTCACACGTCTCTAATTTGTACAGCTATAACAATTGCATGGTTGTTATTTTTTTATATAACCACTTCAGCTCTGGTACCTGTGTATACCCCTTATAGATAAAAGCAATCTTTTAGCATTTCATTATGTGCCTGTTTTACTAAGGTTCTGTTTTGTAGCAATAAGTCTGTCGCTGCTGAAGATAAATAATAAATCCATTTTTTGTTTTGGCAATAATGCAAGTTTTATACTTTATTTAATATGGAATCTATAGAAAAAAAGTGTAAAACATTTTTTTTTAATTATTTTTACAGCTACTTCTGTAAGACAAAGCAAACCAAGCCTTACTGATTTGACATTTTGGCACTAATGCGCTAATCATAGGCAGTGAGACATTTCCCAATCTCTGGACATCTGGAAAATGTTTCACTGCCTGTGATTAGCGCAGTGCCGTGCTGACTTCCTGGCGGACTCTGCACGTGGAGAAGGCAGCTTCTGCCTCCACTGCCACTCCATTTTTCACTATTACAAGCATCCTTAATTGTTTGTAATAGTGAAAAATGGAGTGGCAGTGAAGGCAGAAGCTGGATGTAAAAGACAAGTCCTAAATCTTTGTTGACGTTTTTAGGATGTATCTTTTACAATCAAAATTTCAAAATTCACCCAAATATAAGTGGTTCAGCCAAACTTTTTAAAATATTCACAAGCCTTTAAAATTCAGATATTCTGAACCAGATGTTCTATTAAAATCAATGGAAATCTGAACCAGATTTTAAAAGTGTGTATTACAGGGAAATATTGATGCATAATTACTCAGAATGGTTTGGAAGACTTGTGGAAGCTCTGCTTGATGGAGAGATGGGACCAAAAAAATTGTCTGAACCACTTCCTTAAAGTTGTTGTATACCCTAATTTTTCATTTTTACCTACAGGTAAGCCTATAATAATAATCTCCTAAACCTGTATGGATCAGGAGAGAGTCCCTTTGCAATCAGCCTCTGACGTCAGCAGCGCATGCGCTCTAAATGCCCGGATAAAGGTCTGGCAGATGCTGCCAGACCTTGCTAAGAGGAAGAATCCTGGGCGCTCGCGCGGTAGTGATATCATCGTGGCTCCGGCCACTCAGCACCGGAGCCGCGAACCCAGAAGAAAAGCAGAGGGTAAGATGTCAGCTCCCTCAATGTGGACCGGGCTACAATACGGGGGCTTCGATCTAAGGTAAGTATTTCATAATGAGCTAGTATGTGGTGCATGCTAGCTCATTATGCCTTTGCCTTGCAGGGTTTTTTTTTTATCTTTTTTTTTTTTTTTTTAGATGTGCGGGTATACAACCGCTTTAATTAAATCCTACAAGGCATACTAAAATTGACCTGGTGATACTAGCAGCCAAGCTAAGGATACCTAAGCAATAGCAGAAGCTGATATAATCAGAAACATCCTTAAAAGCAGCCTTTGAACTCTCTTTCTCCCAGAGAAATCTGAACCACCAAAAAAAAAAAACACAGAAATTCATCCAAAACGTGAGATCAACTCAACTCCATCAGTGATTATGAAGATCAAATCTACTTCCCATTAAAAATGGGAGAGGTGGTGTGCATGCGTGGAGCTCCGCTCCCTCAAGATCGACCGGCGCTCACAGCACGGACCACAGCGCACCACCGCACAAATAAAGTACCTGGTGATACTCCCCAAGGTCCCGGCTACACCCCCATATGCCCGGGGCCCCGGTGAAACGGAACCTGTGGCCACAACAGGAGCGAACAAAAACGGCTGGGACGCCCAAGATGGCCACCGCTACACAGGCACAGCCTCTGCCTCAGATTCTCTGGTCCACAGGCCCGGCGGACTACAGGTTAGAGCAACCCCTCACTCCCCCTCACTTCACCCCAGGGAGACAACCGGGATACCCACCTCTGCTGACCCCCTCTCCAGCCTCTACAGGATCCCTGCAGGATCGCCCCCTCTGTGAAGGCCCTCTGTCCCCCCAGGGATCTACCTCAGATCACACAGGCCTCACACCATATGCCTTCCCTGCCAGTGACTCTGCTTCTCACATGGACTCCCTCTTCCACAGATTCTCTGAACTTTTGGACAGAGGCCTGGCTCAAACGGCAGCTAAAATTACGGGGGACCTGATGGCAGACTTTATTAATTTAGGGGCCCGTATCGACGCGATCGAACACAAAATGGAGGACTCTATAGCTGTCACTAATCAACACTCGCAGCACATCAGCACTGTGCAAGATCAATTAGACCTAGCAATGGCTCGTATTGACGAACTTGAGAATAGGTCCAGACGATATAACATCAGAATCCGCGGCCTACCGGAAACGATTCACAATGTTCCAGAAGCAGTCCAGGACCTGATTAAACAGCTAATCCCTAATATCTCCTCTCAACACCTTGAATTGGACAGGGCACACAGAGCCTTAGGGCCCCCCAGAAAAGACGGCACCCCAAGAGATATTATCGCTAAGCCCCACCACTACACAGTTAAAGAGGAAGTGATGAGACAGGCCAGGTCCTCTCACTCAGTGCAATGCATGGGACACCCAGTACAGATCTTCGCAGACCTGTCGCCCTCTACGATCCAAAGGAGGAGATCATTGAAACCTCTCCTGCTCGCTCTCACCCAAAGAGATATAAAATACAAGTGGGCCTTCCCGTTCGCGGTTAAATTCTCCGTCCAGGGGAAACAATACGCCTTCTCCTCCCTACCAGAAGGAGAAAAATTGCTCCTGCACCTGAAAATCATCTCCCAGGAAGCCGAGATGGACACGACCAATGCCGGGACCAACTCCAACAAACGACAGACCCCCACCAGCCCTCAATCTCCACTGTGGTCAACAGGAAAAGCAAAGAAGGCCAAAGACAACAACCAAACCTGAAGCCAATGATGATGTGAACTGCATCTCTTCTATCCCGATTGTGAAGTAGGGATCGTTTTGACCTTCCCCTGGAACAGGGGGGATCCCTTGGGCCTAGTCACTAGGCAGGCTAAGCAACCAGCCAAAGTTTTCTGATTTTCCAGAACTTTTTGCTAATTGTTTTTTGTTTTTCTGGTTCCAGGGGGGGGGGGGTTGGGATTTTATCCAAATTTTCCCTCTTTATTATTTGATATTTTTAACTAGCCCATCGACATATCCACTATGCTCAAGGGAGCAGTGCCTCTCTAGATTGAGAGGGGCTGCTTCCTCACGCCTATCTATGAGGGGGGGAGGGATCCGTTTCCGTGAGGAAACACTTGCGCACCCACCTAACCCCTAGACACCCGAAGGTCTCTGGGGGCTAGGCTGTTTGAGCCCAGATGGGCCAGACATACTCAAATTTTTTTTCTAGAAGACATAGGGGGTTTCTCCTTCCCTGTGTCTTTTCTTTCTTCTATAGGAGACCTTCTCTTTTCTATCCTGCACCCCCACCCCTCATCCCCATTCAATACATTGTGCCTAACCACATCTTGTGTTTCAGATACCACACACACACCCACAGGAATTCCTGATATCTTCCCGCCAAGAAGACTCTACGATCATCATCCTAAAGTCCAGGTTCCCACGCACCAAAGGGTAAGTGAGGGCCATTGCACTTCACTCCAACTGCTCCATGGCTAACGACCCTACAGCTGAACTCCACATAGCCTCTCACAATGTCCAGGGAATCAGTTCCCAGATTAAGAGAAGAAAGGTCCTCGATTATTACAAGCATCTCAAGCTAGACATTATTATGCTGCAAGAAATGCACTTCCCCTCCCGGTATAGCCCTAAGTATCTCCACCCTCATTTCCCACAGTTTTTCTTAGCGAGCGCAGACAACAAAACTAAGGGAGTTGCAATCATCATTTCCAAACACCTTAAATTTGTAAAGATCTCTAAATTCGCTGATCCGGAGGGCAGGTTCCTCCTGGTCAAGGGCACAGTGGGGGACCACCTGTATTCCCTGGTCTCCTACTATGCCCCAAATAGAGGACAAGCAAAATTTTTTGACTCCCTACTGTACAGCCTCGCTCAGAAATTGCAGGGAATGGTCATCTTTGGCGGAGACTTGAACGCAGCGTTCGATCAGGGATTGGACAAGTCTAAACCCCTTCCGACTCAACTAACACGACCCACCAAAGAGAGCCTCAGGATCGCCAAAACAATCCATGCCCACGGCTTAACTGACACTTGGAGGGAACTTAACCCCAACAAAAGGGACTATACCCATTACTCTCCCCCTCATAACACCTATGCGAGGATTGACCACATTTTAACCCCATCCTCCCTACTCCCTTTGATCCACAAAGCACAAATCAGGGAGTCGGCCCTCTCGGACCACTCCATAGTAACCATTTCACTCAAAACGGGCCCCCTGGGCGGATCCAGGGGACACTGGAGATTGAATGAGTCACTATTATCTGACCCCATCAGGGTCATTGAACTTGAAAAAGCCCTAAAAGAATACTTTAAACTCAATAAATCAGAAGACATTTCTCCAGAAACGTTATGGGCTGCACATAAAGCGTTTATAAGAGGTACACTCATCCAGATTGCCAATCAAACCAAACGAGCACAAAAAGCAGATCTAATTAAGTTGGAAAAGGAATACACAACTCTGAAAGCTTCCCACAAAATGGACCTCTCCAAGACCCCTGTTTCCCTTCTCGATAAAGCGAGAATTGATCTCAATCTAGCACTCACATCCAAGGCCGAAAAGGCCATTCGCTGGAATGGACAAAAATTTTACACTCAGGCAGACAAACTAGGTCCCCTCCTGGCTAAAAAACTGTCTCCCCCCATCAGAACCCAAGCCTTCCCCAAACTCAGATTAAATGGCCAACCCCCCACGACCAATCCTTCAAAGATTCTAGAAGCCTTTCAGGGTTTTTACTCTACATTATATAGCCAAACAAATACACCAAACGCGAAATTAATCCCTCAGTTTCTGGAAGGTATCCCCCTACCCTCCCTAAAAGAGGTCCACAAACAAAAGATGGAAATACCCATCTCTGAGGAGGAGGTTTTGGGGGTCATAAAAGACCTTAGAGGGGGATCAGCTCCAGGTCCGAATGGCCTTTCTGTGGCATACTACAAGTCTTTTGCAGCCATTCTGGCACCTCACCTGACCTCCTTCTTCAACTCCAAAACAAATGGAAACCCCCTAGACATTCACCTCAACACCGCTTTAATCACGGTCATACCCAAACCTAGCAAAAACCACGAAGACGTTAGCAACTACAGACCGGTCTCACTCATAAACAATGACCTAAAAATACTCACCAAAATAATGGCTAACAGGTTGTCATCTTTTATTACACAATATATACATAAGGACCAGGTAGGATTCATACCCGGGAGACAGGGTCCTGACCAAATAAGGAGGGCGATAGATATCACCTCGATTCTTCAAACTAACTGGACAGGGGGGCCCAACCAATCGGGATTCCTTCTATCCTTAGACCTGCAGAAGGCCTTTGACACGGTCTCCTGGCACTACATCTTCAATATACTGGAGAGATGGGGATTCGGTAGCCGTTTTCTGGGACTTCTGCATGCTCTTTACTCACAACCAAAGGCCCAAATACGCATCCAAGGTCATTACTCCAAACCAATAGACATTTTACGGGGCACTAGACAAGGGTGCCCTCTATCCCCCCTAATCTTCGCAATAGCCATAGAAACCTTAGCAATCGCAATTCGACAAAACCCGGACATAAAAGGGGTGACCTGTGGAGACCAGATGCACAAATGCGGGCTCTTCGCCGACGACATCCTCCTTTTCCTGACATCCCCCCTCAGTACACTACCTAATCTCTGCCTAGTGTTAAAGAACTTTTCTAAAATCTCTGGACTCGTCAAGTCAATTTCACCAAATCTCAAGCTCTTAATGTCTCATTACCGCCACAAACAGTTGACTCTCTAAAACAATCCTTTCACTTCAAATGGGGCGACACATCCATTAGCTACCTGGGAATCACACTGACGGCCAAGATGGAAACTCTTTATGCGCAAAATTATCCTTCACTCTTCAAGAAACTAGAGGCAGACCTTATTACATGGTCAAAACACGAGCTATCTTGGCTGGGTCGGATCAACACCATTAAGATGACCCTACTCCCCAGGCTCCTCTACTTCTTTCGCAAGTAAAATTCTCCAATATATTTGGGGTAAGAAAGGATATCGTATCCCTCAGAGTACCCTCTTCCTTCACGGACGCAAGGGAGGGCTGGGTCTTCCAAACCTACGTAAATACTACTTGGCTGCCAGATTAGCCCAACTGTCCTCAATTTACTCTCGCTACGAAAAACCAGACTGGGTGAATATTGAAAGACAAGCCATCCCCAAACATACGCTAGACTACATTCTTTGGTGCCCACCTAAATCTAGACCGCCCATCCTATCACCCACTTTATCCCACTCCTGCACCCTTTGGGACTCCCTCCGGCACTCCACAGCCCTGGTCTCCATGGGTCGACCCCTAGCTCACCTATTCCACAACCCTGACTTTCCACCTGGACTTGACATCTAAGCATTCAAATGGTGGTTGGACAAAGGGCTATACCGGATAGGGCACTTCTTCACTCCCAATGGACCAATCACCCTCAAATTCTGTATCAAACACCTGGACCTCCCGGAATCGGAACGATTCCGCTTTTACCAAATCACCCACTTTCTCCACTCTATTTGGAAGGAGAAACCGCTCCCCCCTAAATTCACAGTATAGGAACAATGGTGCGGACAAGCCATGGTGCAGAGGGGAGGCATATCAGTGATATATTCGGCCCTCACTTGCCCTACAGACAAAACCACATATATGAAGGCTAGGGAGTCTGACTTCCAATGCTGCAGGGACATAGAGATCTGGCAAGCAGCTCTTACTAAATCCTTTAAGGGGATCCAGAACATCTCCTTGAGGGAGGCAAGCATCAAATTGATTACCAGATGGTACCTAACCCCTACCAGGTTGGCAGCAATCTATCCCTCAGCGAACCCATTATGTTTCAGAGGATGTCAGCACCTGGGCACTATGGCCCATATTTGGTGGGAATGCCCCAAAATACGCACTTTTTGGAGAAAAGTTTTCTCTATGATTTACAAGGTGACGACTTGCCAGATCCCTAGATCCCCAGAGGTGGCTATTCTCAACTCTAACCTATCTGGAATTTCTAAGGCTAATCAAACACTAATCAACTTTATATTATTGGGCACCAAAATCTCAATTGCCAAAGCATGGAAACAGCCAAGGCCCTCGTTCAACGCAGTAAAAAGGAAGGTATCATGGATTATGGCTCAAGAAAAACTTTCTAGCATCCTGACAAACACCTCTACGAAATTCCAAACAATATGGGAACCCTGGGCCCAATACATGGGAACCTCCCTCATACCAGGGGTTCAGGCACGCAACAACCCCTAACCCACGCACAGACGAATTCATCCTGCATTAAACTGGAAAAAACACAGATGTACTCCTGCTCCCCCCTCTCCCACCTAGAAGGACCCCTCCACCCCCCCTCCCTCCTCACTCTTCTCTCTCTCTCTTTCAACTCTTTTCCCTGTCTTCTATCTCACATCAGTTAGATAACTGGTGGCAATTCAATATGCAGCTACCATACGGTAAACTACCTAGCCCACGGGGATTCATAGTCCCTCAACACTCCTGAGGGCTCCAACCTAATGGGCAAAGGAGAAGTACAGGGTTTTTCCCCACCTGGCACAGCTAGATCCTATCAGGGGTGCCGGGGTAGGGGAAAGTTCCCGTGAGGATTTAGAGACAATACATGGAGAATGTATATTTAGAACATAGATACGGATATATATCAGATTTACCCCACCAATAGCCTTTAAAGATGAGAAACCGTATGTTTTATGTTGTTTTCTTTCTCGAATTGTAACCTTTATGTCTCATGTTCGAGGAGGCGTTCCCTCCTGTGCATTCTAATATGTCAATGCATAAAATGTATGATGTAATTGACAATAAAAACATATTGAAAGTTAAAAATGGGAGAGGTTTTAAATATCCCCTACTATATTCAAAACTGACATTTTGTTTTACTTTAGATCTATTTTAACATGGAAATGGTCCATTTTATCAAGTCATGTTATCTTTATGAGTAAATAAATAATCTTTTTCCCTGCCATAGAAAATATATGTTGTTTCTTAGTTTTCTCTTGAAATTTACAACCTACACAAAAGATCACATGTTTTCTGTCTCAGAAGAGTATTGTGGGAATTTTAAATCAATAGAGATGACAGATAGTCTTTTGTTAGATACTGTACATGTATCAACATATAAATTACGGTATATATAATAAGCAAACATGATTACTGTACATGTATCAACATATCAATTATATATAATAAGCAAACATGATTATCCCATTTACATATACAATCCCAAACGATACAAAGAAACATTTTAATTTTTTAAACATTAACATAAAGGGTTTGTTTATTTTAAACCATTCACTGAGCTGCATGTACATTTGCTCTGTGTAAATTAGCCAGCTGTTGTAAGATTGGGGCAAAAGCAAATGTTCTTAGGGTGTTTTGAATGTTCTATTCACAGTCATGTAATATCACAGTGCTCCAGGCCTAAGTAGGTAGGTCCAGTAAGTGTATTTCTCTTACATATGCCCAAATATCTTCTTGTACTCTGTCAGGCAGCACTTGAGTCAGATTGAGAAATCTGATCATTTGCATAAAAGAACATACAGAGCACACTGGCATCCTGAAGTACTGTATGTACTGTTACATATTATAATTAAAGATCAAAAGGCACATTATATTAATTTCTAGACCATGGAAACAAGAAGAAAATACTTCCACCACTATCTGAAAAAATGGCTATCACCAGCTTGTTCCAAAAATTTCCTTCCATCAGATCCCTTTTTTTGCAACTACTTATTAGTGTTAAAATGCCTGCCTGACATATGACCTCATAAGTCTATTTATTCACTTCTTAGCACCATTCAGGGTTTGTGTGCGTGCTTTGGTTCTCAGGCAATCAGGGGCATGTATGCTTTAGTGCTATCCAATAGCAGGCCACACCTGCTCAGTCATTTCATCGGGTTACACAATAACATTATCGGTTTATGTTGACCCACCCCCGGCAAAGATGCACCTGCTCCTGATTAGCAGTGCGTTGTTGAGCCACAGTGCTACTGTGGAATACCACAACTGATAATCCCAACCATTGGGTGGGCTTTGCCACTCCTAACAGGATGCCTGCTACCCAGGAAATCCCTGCACATTGGAGAATAAACCACAAACACACATGCACAAGCAGTGATAAGTGTCTTAGGAAATATAAATATAAAAATAAAGACAGCTACATGGTACCTGATAACAAAACATACTAAACGCAAGGACGATTAAATTTTCATAAATAGTGTTGCTAATAGTCATCATTTGAAAATAGGCATACTGGAAACACCAAGATTTCATGACATTGATATTTTTAAGTATTTTACATGCTTAAAGTAATTCTGAAAAATTAATAAAAATCATATTATCATTGAAGGGATTAAAAATTACCGTCAAGCCTCCATCTCACCTTTACTTTGACTCAGGGCCATGGGTTTGACTCAGGGCCATGGGAGTGCTGCAATTTAGACACACACGCTGGATTATAAATACCAGAGACTCAGGGGGGCATGGCACAAAAGAGGAGAAGAAAAAAAGTAATTCATCAAGGAGGAACAGGCAATGGTCAAAAATAAATAAATATACTATTTATTGAAAAATCACTTTTAACACTAATCAAAAAATATACTGTTTAAAACAGGTACCACCACCGATATTAAAATTGACAAACGTTGTCATGAGCAGACACAGATGGCCACCACACACATGTACCATGCACACCTCCTATGAATAGATGCAAGATGATATCTATAGTGATTCATCTAACCATGAGCTAATAGTCCTGATGAATTGCAGAGTAACTGCTGGTAATAAATGGGAGGGGAGTGGATGGCGGTGCGACCACCCTAGAAAGCACGACCTCCTGTAGGGACAGGAGGAAGAGGGGGGAGAAGGGAGAACCTGACAATAACCCGCTTGCTGCTGGGGCACTAGACACTACTGTCCTTGTCTATGAAGTCCACCCTGAACATTTAATACCATGGGGCACTAATAGCAGGGAAGGAAAGTTCCTGGGTATAAGAGGCAATGAGCCGTGTTGGGTAGGATCGGGCTAAGCAGTGTAACTGGCTTGGTGAATGACTCAGGGGTGAAATGCAGCTTGCAAATTGAAGTCCCATGCTAGGGATACAAAAAAGTAAGATCTCACCCAGTGTAGGCCCTATGATACACCGATTCACATCACCGACTCTAACTCACGCCACCTCCAGTGCATTCAGTCATCTTCCAGTTCCCGGGTAAATTCAGACTGCTTAGTGAGTTGCGGGTGGGGATTCCAGGGCTAGTGGGTGGGTCTGTGAGAATGCTATGGGAAGCGTGATGGCGTCATGCTGACGCGTTTCATCCGTCACTCGGATTTCCTCAGAGCTGGTCTGAAATTACCCAGGAACTGGACGAGGGGATGACTGAATGCACTTGAATGCCCTGCATTACCCATTGCAATCTTGAGATCTTACTTTTTTGTATCCCTAGCATGGGACTGCTACTTCAATCTGCAAGCTGCATTTCACCCCTGAGCCATTCACCAAGCCAGTTATACTGCTCAGCCCGATCCTACCCTCCACGTCTCATTGCCTCTTATATCCAGGAACTTTCCTTCTCTGCTATTAGTGCCCCATGGTATTGAATGTTCAGGGTGGACTTCATAGACAAGGACAGTAGTGTCTAGTGCCCCAGCAGCAAGCAGGTTATTGTCAGGTTCTCCCTTTTCCCCCCTCTTCCTCCTGTCCTTACATTTATACAGAGGTCGTGCTTTCTAGGGTGGTCGCACCGCCATCCACTCCCCTCCCATTTATTACCAGCTGTTACTCTGCAATTCATCAGGACTATCAGCTCATGGTTAGATGAATCACTATAGATATCATCTTGCATCTATTCATAGGAGGTGTGCATGGTACATGTGTGTGGTGGCCATCTGTGTCTGCTCATGACAATGTTGTCAATTTTAATATCGGTGGTGGTACCTGTTTTAAAGAGTATATTTTTTTGATTGGTGTTAAAAGTGATTTTTCAATAAATAGTATATTTATTTATTTTGACCATTGCCTGTTCCTCCTTGATGAATTACTTTTTTTCTTCTCCTCTTTTGTGATATGCTTTATTAATTGTAGAGGAACACACCTAGACCACGGTTTCAATGCCACTGGTGTAAGCATTTGTCTTTAATTTATACAGGCTTAGTCATAACTGTACCTTTGCCTGTTGTAATTATATAACCAAGCAGAGTCATTAGTTCCTTTTTACCTCTGTGTTAGTTTCAGGGTGGCATGGCGACTGCCAAGTGAGATGTTCTGCTAGCTCCCTTAGGGCGGTCCTCTAGCGGTGGAAATGTTTCTATATCCACAGAAGGCTGCAAGTGATGCTGATCACACAGAAAATGGCAGAGACTCACCTCCAAGATCTCCCAGAGCAGGCAGCCCAGCTAAATTTTGCTCACGGCGCAACTCACACTCTGATGATCCTGCAGGGCCATGCATGGAGGTAGGTGATTCCTCCCAACTAGACGTTTCTCAACACACTGACCCAATAGCCTCCATTCCCACAGTGGTGCAGCCCATGTCAGACACAGTAATGAAGGATATGTTGCTCTCTCTCCGCTCTTCCCTCCAAGCAGACATGCTTACAGGTTTTAAAAGATGCACAATGAGGTGCAGGAATTGGGGGAGAGAGTAAGTCACTTAGAGCATTCTGTGGGAGCCTGCATGGAATCGCATGACATGATGGATGCTCATGCGACTCACTCTGAGGATATTGCATGGTTGAAATCAAAGGTGGCGGACCTGGAGGATCCTTCCAGGCGTAACAACTTTAAACTACGAGGTATCCCAGAGTCCGTGCTACCCTCCAAGCTTCCTCATTATGTACGCAATTTCTTTGAAGCTGCAGCACCAGCATTATAATATGTAGACCTCATGATAGATTGCATTCACAGGATCCCCAAACCATCTTTCCTCCCTCAAGAGGTGCCCAGGGAGGTCCTTCTACGGATGCACTACTATCAAGCAAAAGAGGCAATTCTCTGCATTCCATAAAAAGGACAACCTTCTTGAATGGGTTGCGTCCATCCAGGTTCTTCCTGACCTTTCTGCCCACACTCTACAGAAGAGAAAAAAACCTAATGTGTATAACTAAAGCTTTGCGAAATCATGACACTGGATATCAATGGAAATATTCTGCTACCCTTAAAATAACCCGAGATGGATCCCCAACCACTAATAATACAATTAATGAAGGACCCCGTCTCCTTAAGGAATGGGATATCATTCCAGAAGATCCACCCCATGCTGACCCTTGGCCCTTTTCCAAGAGATCTTCTCAGGAATGGAACAAAGGCCTGGAGAAACAAAACACCTAGAAGCAACAGGAGCTGGGTAACAACATGTGAGTTCTAATAGAATCCTTCTGGCCATATTCCCTTGGAGCTGTCAGTGTTCTCTATCTTGCTGACAAGTGAAATTCCCCTACACAAATTGCAGTTGAGCTACACTAAGTTCTTTTGAATTCCTTCCAATTCCCCTGTTTCCCCTTTCCAGGGAAGGTATTATTCCCAACAAGTTCATCATGGTTGCTACTGGTGATGTTTTGCCAAGTGTTCTGCTCTTCAATCAGATCCTCTCAAGGCACTGTGAACTTTTACATTCAATTTCTTCACTTTCGGATATAGGTCTAAGCGACAACCTACTGGCACATACCCTAAGGTCCCCCAGAGGCCTCAAAGCTCCCTGTTTTGTTCTCTTAAGGAAAGCCTACATTACCATCAAGATCTATTTCCATCCTAATGTCCCTTAAACTGATCTCTATAAATTCCCTAGGCTTAAACCACCCTACAAAATGTTTTTCCCTATGGAAAGAAGTCACAAACTCCAAAGCTGATATTGCAATCATCCAGGAGACTCACTTTAAGGCGTCAGCGGTTTCAAAATTCCATCATAAGGACTTTCTCTTTTTTTTTTCAGCAAACATCAATTCTAAAAAAAGGGGAGTTCCCATCGCAATTAAGAACTCAGTAACCTTTAAGCTTCAATCCTCTGTCATTGATGAAGGTGGGAGATATATTATCCTGGTATGTATAATTAATGATAAGTCATACACCATCGTAGGGGTATATGTACCCAATTCCTACTAGGGTGAATTTCTCCGTAAACTTTTTAGATGTATTGCTAAACTAAAACAGGGTAATGTGATAGTGTGTCGTGACATGAACACAGTTATTGACCCAACCTTGGACTCCACCTCCAATAGGAAAGCACTCTCATCTCCTCTAACATTTTGTTGAACAAAAGTGTATATGATGCTTGGCATTGCTCACATATCTCAGAGCGTGATTACACATATTACTCTCCCAGGTTTAACTCCTATTGTCGTATTGATATATTTTTGGTGGATAAATGGCTGTTACAATGAATCTCATCTTCGGAAATTGCAGATATCACATGGTCAGACCATACAGCTGTATCTCTGACAATTTCGGAATCAGAATACTGCAGATCTACTTTATTGTGGAGGTGTAACAATAGGCTCATTAAGGAGCAGATAACCAAACAGGTAATCACTCAACATATCCGTGACTATTTTCAGGTTAATGACAATCCAGACACTGACATCTTCTCCCTTTGGAATGCCCACAAAGCATATCTAAGAGGGATTCTAATCCAACTTGGGGCACAATCCAAATGGAAAAAGCCATAAAATTACAAAACACACTTAAAGCTTTGCAGGACTTAGAACATCTGAATTATTATGGCTCACTTTATAATCTAAGAGATGATCTTTCGGTCCCTCAATCCTCAAAGGATGCAATATCATCCTTTTTGGCCAAACTTCACTTACCCTCCCTGACCTCCTCGGACCTTGACATTTGTACCTTAGAGGTACAAAAAGCAATTAAATCAATGCCTTCTGGGAAATCCCCTGGCCCTGATGGGTTTATTAATGAATATTATCATATTTTCTCTTCTCTCCTAGGCCCTTATATAACCAAACTATTTAATACCGCAGCAAGCAGACAGACCTTTCCCTCGGAAATGCTGCAGGCACACATTTTCACTATACCTAAACCAGGTAAAAATCCTGACTACCCGGCTAACTTTAGACCCATATCATTGCTTTATATGGACCTCAAATTATACACTAAGATTTTAGCGCAAAGATTGAAAGTAGTATTACCCACTCTGATATTGCCTGACCAGTCGGGATTTGTTCCAGGCGGGCAAACTTCTGATGCCACTAGGCGTGTGATCGATGTTGTGCATTTTGCTGAACGTAGTCGGACGCCTTCTATGCTGCTTTCCATAGATGCAGAGAAGGCGTTTGACCGTGCCCATTGGGGATACATGTCACAGGTACTACAAAAGTTTGGTTTTCAAGGATTAATACTATCTACTATCATAGCATTATATTCTTCTCCCTCAGCCCAAGTGTACACAGAAAGCTTACACGCTAAATTCTTTTCTATATCAAATGGAACAAGACGGGGTGCCCACTTTCCCCGACAATCATCAACCTGATGATTGAACCGTTAGCAGAAAGGATGCAATCTCACCCATTGATAGGGAGATTTCTCTTCAGAGATAGATCTCATGTCATTAATTTGTTCACAGATGACATTATTCTAATGTTAACAAACCCCCACATTTCTCTCTATACATGAGCTATATAAAAGGTTGCTTACTATATATTTGCAGTATAGAATTTTCCATTTGACAGCTTCCTCTTGTTGTCTTACTGCTAGGTTATTCTTGAATTTATTAGTTCCTCTTTTTCTAATGGTGTCAAACTCATTCTTACTGTAAACGTTTCTTGTTAATATGCTAAAATACCTTCTTCAGCTCTATGCATACAAAGCAGCATGGGGGAGCTCATGTCCTTAACCTCTTCAGCCCCGGAGGATTTGGCTGCTCAATGACTGGAGCACTTTTTACAATTTGGCACTGCGCTGCTTTAACTGGTAATTGCGCGGTCATGCAATGCTGTACCCAAAAGAAATTTTGCGTCCTTTTTTTCCCACAAATAGAGCTTTCTTTTGATGGTATTTGATTGCCTCTCCTATTTTTATTTCATGCGATATAAAAACGGAAGACTGAAAATTTCTACTTTTTGTTATAAAAAAATCAAATAAACTCAATTTTAGTCATACATTTAGGCCAAAATGTATTCAGCCACATGTCTTTGGTAAAAAATGTCAATAAGCGTATGTTTATTGGTTGCGCAAAAGTTATAGCGTCTACAAGCTAGGGTACATTTTCTGGAATTTACGCAGCTTTTATTTTATGACTACCTATCTCATTTCTTGAGGTGCTAAAATAGCAGGGCAGTACAACCCCCCCCCCAAAATGACCCCATTTTGGAAAGTAGACACCCCAAGGAAATTGCTGAGAGGCATGTTGAGCCCATTGAATATTAAAAATTTTTGTCACAAGTGATTGAAAAATGACACAAAAAAAAAATTACACAGAGTTGTCACTAAATGATATATTGCTCACACATGCCATGGTCATATGTGAAATTACACCCCAAAATACATTCTGTTGCTTCTCCCGAGTATGGGAATACCTTGTGTTTGAGACTTTTTGGGAGCCTAGCCGCATATAGGACTCCGAAAGCCAAGCACCGCCTTCAGAATTTTTAAGGGTGTAAATTTTTGATTTCACTCCTCACTACCTATCACAGTTATGAAGGCCATGAAATGCCAAGATAGCACAACCCCCATGACCTCATTTTGGAAAGTAGACACCCCAAGCTATTTGCCAATAGGCATGTTGAGTCCATGGAATATTTTATATTTTGCCATAAGTTGCAGGAAATTAAATTTTTTTTTTTTTTTGCACAAAGTTGTCACTAAATGATCTATTGCTCAAACATACCATGGGCATATGTGAAATTACACCCCAAATACATTCTGCTGCTTCCCCTGAGTATGGAGATACCACATGTGTGAGACTTTTTGGGAGCCTAGCCACGTACAGGACCCCAAAAACCAAGCACCGCCTTCAGGCTTTCTAAGGGAGTAAAATGGTGATTTCACTTCCTCACTACCTATCACAGTTTTGAAGACTATAAAATGACAAGATAGCACAACCCCCCCCCCCCCCAATGACCCCATTTTGGAAGCTATTTGCTGAGAGGCATGTTGAGTATTTTGCAGATCTCGCTTTTTGTCACAAAGTTTTGAAAATTGAAAAAAAAAAAATTTTTCTTAATTTTCAAAAATAAATGAGATCTGCAAAATACTCAATGGGGTCATTTGGTCTGTGGGTTTGTGCTATCTGGACATTTCAAGGCCTCCGTAACTGTAATAGGTAGTGTAGAGTGAAATCACAATTTTACGTGCTTGGTTTTTGGGGTCCTGTACACCAGTGGTCATCAACCCTGTCCTCAGGGCCCACTAACAGGCCAGGTTTGCAAGATAACTGAAATACATCACAGGTGATATAATTTGCTGCTCAGTGATTGCAGTATTCTAGTCTGCATCTCCCCAAGGTAATACATAAAACCTGGCCTGTTAGTGGGCCCTGAGGACACGGGCTGTACACGGCTAGGCTCCCAAAAAGTCTCACACATGTGGTATCCCCGTACACAGGAGAAGTAGCACAATGTATTTTTTTTGTGTAATTCCACATATAACCATGCCATGTTTGAACAATATATCATTTAGTGACAACTTTGTGTAAAAGAAAAAAAAAAATTAATTTTCTCAAAACTTGTGGCAAAATATAAAATATTCCATGGGCACAACATGCCTCTCAGCAAAAAGCTTGAAGTGTCTTCTTTCCAAAATGAGGTCATTTGTGGGGGTTTTGTGCTATCTTGACATTTCAGGGCCTCAGAAACTGTGATAGGTAGTGAGGAAGTGAAATCACCATTTAACACCCTTAGAAAGCCTGAAGGCGGTAATTGGCTTTCGGTGTCCTGTAAACAGCTAGGCTCCCAAAAGGTCTCACACATGTGGTATCCCCATACTCAGGAGAAGCAGTAGAAATTATTTTGGGGTGTAATTTCACATGCCTCTCATCAAACAGCTTGGGGTATCTACTTTCCATTGGGGGGGGGGGGGGGGGTTGTGATATCTTGGCATTTCATGGTTCTTGAAAACTGTAGTGAGGAGTGAAATAAAAAATTTACACCCTTAGAAATCCTGAAGGCGGTAATTGGTTTTCTGGGTCCTGTACGCGGCTAGGCTCCCGAAAAGTCTCACACATGAGGTATTTCGGTACTCAGGAGAAGCAGCAGAATGTATTTTGGGGTGTAATTCCACATATAACCATGACATGTTTGAACAATATATCATTTAGTGACAACTTTGTGCAAAAAATAAAAAAAGTGTAATTTTCCCGAAACTTGTCACACAATATAAAATATTCCATGGACTCAACATGCCTATCAAAAAATAGCTTGGGGTGTCTACTTTCCAAAAAGGGGTCATTTGGGGGGGGGGGGGGGTTGAACTGTCCTGGCATTTTATCACAACATATCAAATGGAACAAGACGGGGTGCCCACTTTCCCCGACAATCATCAACCTGATGATTGAACCGTTAGCAGAAAGGATGCAATCTCACCCATTGATAGGGAGATTTCTCTTCAGAGATAGATCTCATGTCATTAATTTGTTCACAGATGACATTATTCTAATGTTAACAAACCCCCACATTTCTCTCTATACATGAGCTATATAAAAGGTTGCTTACTATATATTTGCAGTATAGAATTTTCCATTTGACAGCTTCCTCTTGTTGTCTTACTGCTAGGTTATTCTTGAATTTATTAGTTCCTCTTTTTCTAATGGTGTCAAACTCATTCTTACTATAAACGTTTCTTGTTAATATGCTAAAATACCTTCTTCAGCTCTATGCATACAAAGCAGCATGGGGGAGCTCATGTCCTTAACCTCTTCAGCCCCGGAGGATTTGGCTGCTCAATGACTGGAGCACTTTTTACAATTTGGCACTGCGCTGCTTTAACTGGTAATTGCGCGGTCATGCAATGCTGTACCCAAAAGAAATTTTGCGTCCTTTTTTTCCCACAAATAGAGCTTTCTTTTGATGGTATTTGATTGCCTCTCCTATTTTTATTTCATGCGATATAAAAACGGAAGACTGAAAATTTCTACTTTTTGTTATAAAAAATCAAATAAACTCAATTTTAGTCATACATTTAGGCCAAAATGTATTCAGCCACATGTCTTTGGTAAAAAATGTCAATAAGCGTATGTTTATTGGTTGCGCAAAAGTTATAGCGTCTACAAGCTAGGGTACATTTTCTGGAATTTACGCAGCTTTTATTTTATGACTACCTATCTCATTTCTTGAGGTGCTAAAATAGCAGGGCAGTACAACCCCCCCCCCCAAAATGACCCCATTTTGGAAAGTAGACACCCCAAGGAAATTGCTGAGAGGCATGTTGAGCCCATTGAATATTAAAAATTTTTGTCACAAGTGATTGAAAAATGACACAAAAAAAAAAATTACACAGAGTTGTCACTAAATGATATATTGCTCACACATGCCATGGTCATATGTGAAATTACACCCCAAAATACATTCTGTTGCTTCTCCCGAGTATGGGAATACCTTGTGTTTGAGACTTTTTGGGAGCCTAGCCGCATATAGGACTCCGAAAGCCAAGCACCGCCTTCAGAATTTTTAAGGGTGTAAATTTTTGATTTCACTCCTCACTACCTATCACAGTTATGAAGGCCATGAAATGCCAAGATAGCACAACCCCCATGACCTCATTTTGGAAAGTAGACACCCCAAGCTATTTGCCAATAGGCATGTTGAGTCCATGGAATATTTTATATTTTGCCATAAGTTGCAGGAAATTAAATTTTTTTTTTTTTTTGCACAAAGTTGTCACTAAATGATCTATTGCTCAAACATACCATGGGCATATGTGAAATTACACCCCAAATACATTCTGCTGCTTCCCCTGAGTATGGAGATACCACATGTGTGAGACTTTTTGGGAGCCTAGCCACGTACAGGACCCCAAAAACCAAGCACCGCCTTCAGGCTTTCTAAGGGAGTAAAATGGTGATTTCACTTCCTCACTACCTATCACAGTTTTGAAGACTATAAAATGACAAGATAGCACAACCCCCCCCCCCCCCAATGACCCCATTTTGGAAGCTATTTGCTGAGAGGCATGTTGAGTATTTTGCAGATCTCGCTTTTTGTCACAAAGTTTTGAAAATTGAAAAAAAAAAATTTTTTCTTAATTTTCAAAAATAAATGAGATCTGCAAAATACTCAATGGGGTCATTTGGTCTGTGGGTTTGTGCTATCTGGACATTTCAAGGCCTCCGTAACTGTAATAGGTAGTGTAGAGTGAAATCACAATTTTACGTGCTTGGTTTTTGGGGTCCTGTACACCAGTGGTCATCAACCCTGTCCTCAGGGCCCACTAACAGGCCAGGTTTGCAAGATAACTGAAATACATCACAGGTGATATAATTTGCTGCTCAGTGATTGCAGTATTCTAGTCTGCATCTCCCCAAGGTAATACATAAAACCTGGCCTGTTAGTGGGCCCTGAGGACACGGGCTGTACACGGCTAGGCTCCCAAAAAGTCTCACACATGTGGTATCCCCGTACACAGGAGAAGTAGCACAATGTATTTTTTTTGTGTAATTCCACATATAACCATGCCATGTTTGAACAATATATCATTTAGTGACAACTTTGTGTAAAAGAAAAAAAAAAATTAATTTTCTCAAAACTTGTGGCAAAATATAAAATATTCCATGGGCACAACATGCCTCTCAGCAAAAAGCTTGAAGTGTCTTCTTTCCAAAATGAGGTCATTTGTGGGGGTTTTGTGCTATCTTGACATTTCAGGGCCTCAGAAACTGTGATAGGTAGTGAGGAAGTGAAATCACCATTTAACACCCTTAGAAAGCCTGAAGGCGGTAATTGGCTTTCGGTGTCCTGTAAACAGCTAGGCTCCCAAAAGGTCTCACACATGTGGTATCCCCATACTCAGGAGAAGCAGTAGAAATTATTTTGGGGTGTAATTTCACATGCCTCTCATCAAACAGCTTGGGGTATCTACTTTCCATTGGGGGGGGGGGGGGGTTGTGATATCTTGGCATTTCATGGTCTTCAAAACTGTAGTGAGGAGTGAAATAAAAAATTTACACCCTTAGAAATCCTGAAGGCGGTAATTGGTTTTCTGGGTCCTGTACGCGGCTAGGCTCCCGAAAAGTCTCACACATGAGGTATTTCGGTACTCAGGAGAAGCAGCAGAATGTATTTTGGGGTGTAATTCCACATATAACCATGACATGTTTGAACAATATATCATTTAGTGACAACTTTGTGCAAAAAATAAAAAAAGTGTAATTTTCCCGAAACTTGTCACACAATATAAAATATTCCATGGACTCAACATGCCTATCAAAAAATAGCTTGGGGTGTCTACTTTCCAAAAGGGGTCATTTGGGGGGGGGGGGGTTGAACTGTCCTGGCATTTTATCACAACATTTAGAAGCTTAATGTCACATTTTTATGTCACATGTCACATTTTTTTGCAAGAAAATTACTTTGAACCCTCAAACATTATATATTTTTTTAAAGCAAACACAGTATTTGTGCAGCAATTTTTCAAATGCAATTTTCTTTTTGGGAAAAAACACACTTTTTTAATTTTAATGCACTAAAAACACACTATACTGCCCAAATGTTTGATGAAATAAAAAAGATGATCTTATGCTGAGTACATGGATACCAAACACGACATTCTATAAAATTGCGCACAAACGTGCAGCCGCGACAAACTACATACATTTTTAAAAGGCTTTAAAAGCCTTTACAGGTTACCATTTTAGATTTACAGAGGAGGTCTCCTGCTAAAATGACTGCCCTCGATCTGACCTTTGCAGTGATACCTCACATGCATGGTACAATTGCTGTTCACATATGACACCAGACTGACACTTGCGTTTGCCTTTGCACGTGAGCACGGGGGGACAAGGGTTTTTTTTTTAAATTATTTATTTTCCTTTTTTATTATATTTTTAAACTGTTCCTTTCATTTTTTTATCATTTTCATTGTTATCTCAGGGAATGTAAATATCCACAATGATAGCAATAGGTAGTGACAGGTACACTTTTTTGAAAAAAATGGGGTCTATTAGACCATAGATCTCTCCTCTGCCCTCAAAGCATCTGACCACATTAAGATCGGTGTGATAACATGCTTTGCCAATTTCCCAAAGGTGCTGTTTGTATCCAGGTAAACCTAAGTCATGAAATGCTTGCAGCTTCCAGTTTCTTAGGCCATAGAGATGATTGGAGTCATTCTGGTCTCTGATCAGCTCTATAGTCAGCTGGCAGAACCACCAGCTGCATTCTTGGGTTCCCTGTTGGGACAGGAAAGCCAGAGAAAACCATGGAAGACGGTGGGAGGGTAGTGGCTAGGATTGCTTTTACATGAAAACTGACCGCTGGCTAAAAAGAATGATACCAAGATGATACCTAAACCTGCAGGCATCATTCTGGTATAACCACTCAAAGTCCAGCAACATACTAGTATGTTGCTGGTCTTGTTGGGCATACATTGTAATGTTCTTTTTTTCATGCAGCCTGTAGCCTGAACGAAAAAAAGAAATTGATTGGTGGGTATGCCCACCATTAGAATACCGCCCTTCATCCACCCACTTCTAATGATGGGCATACATGCACCATTTTTTTTAACTGTGGTGGTGAAATCACTTCCTACAGTGCTGGATATTTACATATCGTGGGAGCAAACGCTGTTGCTGTCAAGATAAATAAACCAGTGCTGCAGCTGAATGGCGTACCTGCTAAGCAAATGATGGTTAACCATAAAACAAAGTAACATTACAGTATAAAAGTAAGACTTACCATACCTGCAAAGCAAATACAATAAAACATAGTAAAAATAAAACATTGCAATCTGTGCCTAAAAAAATATATGCCGAAGCATGGGAGCAATCCGCCCGAATGTTAGGAGCAAATGGCTGCTCCATCCCTGCCCCATGCTTCAGCATATATGCTCTTTTTTTTAAACTGTGGTTTCACCTCGAACAGCGCCGGAGTCATGGCTTTATGTATCATGGGAGCGAATGCTGTTGCTGTCAGAATAGATAAACCCGTGCTGCAGCTGTATGGTGTACCTGCTAAGCAAATGATGGTTAACAATAAAACAAACATTACATTATAACATACCATACCTGCAAAGCAAATACAATAAAACATAGTAAAAATAAAACAGAGAGAGAACGATAGATATAGAACAATAATGAGTGAACAGTAGAGCGGACAGTGGAGAGCGAACATAAGAGAGAGAACAATAGAGAGGAAAAATAAAGCTTTTTTATTTTTTCGTTTTTGTGTGTTTTTGTGTATGTTTTTTTTTTTTCACTTTTAATAAAACTGTAAAAAAACTGTAAACTGAACATTGCAGATTAGTGCCTCTCAAAATGTGATGGCCATCACATCTTTCGAGACCCTGTGTACGTGTGCCTAGGACTGTGTACGGCTGTATCCTATGCTATTACTCAACTAGTGTGTGGTAGCGTTCGAAACAGTCACCAATGCAAAGACCAGGTTGATCAGGACAGGAGGGACAATAAAAGCGGGTGTCATGCCTATATCCGCACTTTCTACAGACACATCTTTTTTGGGGGTTTCTTTGGGTAGAGGTACCAGAGAGGACAAATGTCTCTCATGCAGACAGCTTACTGCATTTGGATTGGGAAGTTGGGCCACAGCACCTTCTGGAAAAAGAACGGCTGTGATGATCTCTTCCTGGAATTTTAGAAAGGATCCAGTTCGTCCTGAAGCTTTGTATAGCACAGAAGCATTCAGCAGAGCCAATTGAAATAAGTATACAGACACTTTTTTGTACCAGTGTCTGGCCTTACGGCAATTAGGTACGGCACCAACAGCTGGTCATTGAGGTCCACCCCTCCCATATTAAGGTTATATTCGTGGACACAGAGGGGTTTCTCCACAACACCAGTCGCCGTAGGAATTTGGACCATCGTGTCTAAGTGAAGGGAGGACAGAATTAAACCATTCTTATTATCCCTCCACTTCACAGCGAGCAAATTATTACATCTCAAGCAGGCTCTCTCCCCCATCCTAAGATGGGAATCTACAAGCCACTGAGGAAAGCCCCGGCGATTAGATCGCACGGTTCCACATGCGCCAATGTGGTGATCAAACAAGTGACTAAAAAGTTCCACGCTTGTGTAATAATTGTCCACATACAAGTGGTACCCCTTTCCGAATAAGGGTGACACCAAGTCCCACACAACCTTACCAATGCTCCCTGTGTAGTCTGGGCAGTTCTCCAGCTTTACATAACTATCTCTTCCCTCGTAAATCATAAAACTATATGTATAGCCTGTGGACCTGTCACAGAGCTTATACATCTTGACTCCATATCTGGCACGCTTGCTGGGAAGATACTGTTTGAATGACAAGCGGCCAGAAAACTTAATCAGGGACTCATCAATGCAGACAACTTGATGGGGAGTAAACAATGCTGCAAAGCGTTGGTTGAAGTGGTTTACGAGAGGCCAAATTTTGTAGAGCCGATCAAATTCAGGGTCACCCTGAGGACGACAGAGTTCATTATCATTGAAGTGCATGAACTGCAAGATTTGCTTGTATCTTGTCCTGGTCATGGAGGCAGAGAACACGGGCATATGGTGAATTGGGTCAGTGGACCAATATGACCGCAACTCACTCTTTTTAGTTATGCCTATGAGGAGGGATAGGCCCAGGAAGGTCTTAAATTGGGAAACCGTAATTGGTTTCCAATCTCTGGTAAGGGTCAGCTGGGGATTAGGGGCGATGAATTGACCAGCATATAAATTGCTTTGGTCCACAATAGATCTATAGAGATCTTTGGTGAAAAAACAAAATCCAGTGACATAAAATCAACAGTTTCCACCTGAATTCCAGGTTGGCCAGTGAATGGGGGAAGCACGGCACTGCAGAAGTGGTGGGCTCCCAATTAGGATTAGCGAATGCAGCAGGAAGGGCACTATGGGCTCGACGAGCCTGTCTTTGTCTTCTTTGTGGCAGCGGGCACTACTCATGCTAACCACCTCGCCAGCTTGAACTGCACTTATGGAACTCGCCACATCACCACGTGATACTGCAGTGCTGGATGTATGACCAGGATGTACTACGCTGGTGGTTTCCAGTTCACCAGAAGGATGAGCAGCACTAGTACTGGCTCTCTGCTCCATACAAGAGCCCTGTAGTTCTTGCACCTCAACGACAGCTTAAGAACCAGGTCTGGTATGCCTGACCTTGGCAGGGACCACAATTCTGTCATCAGAGCTATCTGTCAGGGTGCCGATGCTGTCTACAGGTTCGTATTCTGAGCCTGAATTTGACAGATGAGTGACTTCCTTTTCACTATCTGTCATGCTCAGAAACGTGTAGGCCTCTTCACCACTGTACCTTCGATTTTACATTTTGGTCTCTAAATTTACTGGCACAGTAGTAAGACTCACAAGAAAAAAGCACCTGACTGTCAACGACTGATTCAAATGCTACCAAAAAAACTGTTATGCCCAGTACACATGGTCGGACTTTCCGACGGCAAATGTGCGATCGGAGCTTGCTGTCAGAAATTCCGACCGTGTGTGGGCTCCATCTGACTTTTTCCATTGGAATTTCCGACACACAAAGTTTGAGAGCAGGATATAAAATTTTCCGACAACAAAATCCAATTGTTTAAATTCCGATTGCATGTACACAAATCCGCATGCTCACAATAAATTAAGAGACAAAAGCTATTGGCTACTGCCCCGTTTATAGTCCCGACGTACGTGTTTTATGTCACCGCGTTCAGAACGATTAGATTTTCCCACAACTTTCTGTGACCGTGTGTATGCAAGAAAAGTTTGGCCCAAAATCCAGATTTTGTGGTCGGAATGTCCAATCAATGTCCAACCGTGTGTACAGGGCATTAGTGTTCACAGGGATCAGGCCTTACTCCGCAAACGCTGCAGTTATGTGTGTTGTGTTTTTGTAAATGACAGTGATCGATTGATACTGCACTTGGGTGGGCTGGGTTGGGCGGAGGGGCTAAATGCAGGTGCTAGCAGGTATCTTGGCTGATCCCGCTAACACTGCATTTTTGGGAACCTTAAACTGCTGGGGACGCTAGTATAGTTCTGATCAGATCAGATATTGATCTGTTCAGACACTATACTACTAAGGGAGGCGTATGGTGTGTGCGTGTGTGTCAGCACTACTGGCACCAATCTGACGCTGCCTGGGGCAATGCAGACCCTATCTGACGCTAAAACCTAACTTTGATCACCCACCGGGTGATCAGGGGGTTAAACCTCTATTGTAAAATATGGTGGGTGCCCTGACGCTATAAAAAAAAATCTAGTTAACCTACGTCACTCGTGACACTTCTATAGTGATCACTGGTGACAGGGGGTGATCAAGGGATTAAACCTTTATTGGGTGGGTTAGGGGGGTCCCCAGACCTATCTGGGCCTACCACTAATTACTCTATAACTGATTAGTGTCACTAATGACACCAGAACAGCGATAAAAAAAAATCTGAGAGAAGATGGCTGCTTGATCCCTCGGCTCCCACTCACCACAGCCTTTTCATCAGCTTAAACTGGGGACCATCGACATTTCTTAACTACCCACTATGGGAACTTCCTCCCGCGGAAGCTCGCAGTCACGATCCCGCTCCCCGAGGGAACTTACCGGCCGCACGAACCACACTATACCGGAGATATTCCGCACCCAGAGGCCTAATATGGCGGCTCCTCTTCCCGCTTCAACTCCTTCTCAGGAACTGACAGGAATTCTAGTCACTCCAACCGAACCTCACACTTCACAAATGGAGAACGACGGCACTTCTCTCCATCAACCGAGTTTACGTGATCTCCAAGCTGTGGCGGCTGACATTAAAGACACTCTGTTCTCGGCCATCTCAGACTTGCGCCACAAACTACAGGCTATCTCAGGGAGAATGCAGCGCGTCGAAGATGATGTGGCACTACAAGGCTCAGTAACGAAAGCAATTCACTATAAAGTGGACTCCCATACCATGCAACTTAGAGATCTTCAACGCCATGTTGAAGATCTCGACAACCGGGGTCGCAGACATAACCTTAGGGTGAGAGGCCTACCAGAATCCGTGGACCAGGACCAACTCCTCCAAGTTGTCACAGGCCTCTTCAACCAACTCCTCCAAAGGCCTCGTCACACCCCGTTGGCTATGGAACGTATACACAGAGCGCTCCGTCTCAGAGGCAGAGACACAGACCCCCCACGAGATATTATCTGCTTTGTAAATGACTATGCCACCAAAGAAGAAATCCTCAAGAAAACCCTAGAAAAATCGCAGCTGGTATACGATGGGTGCCATATACACATCTATCAAGACCTTTCAGCGATTACGCTGAGACACCGCAAAGATCTCCGGCCCCTGCTAGAAGCTCTGCGGAACAATGGAATCCGCTACCGCTGGAAGTTCCCGTTCGGCCTCTCTGCCTCCCACCAAGGCCGTTCTGCCTTACTGAGAGTTCCAGAAGACCTCGATGGATTCTGCCGCACCCTGGACATTCTGTCTGTGTCGGTCCCAAACTGGTATGCGGAATTCAACATCTTACCTCATACCCGTCACCCTCCAGCAGAAGAACCGATGGATGCTCACAACACCAGCTTCCGCAGACGCAGATCGCCCTCACCGATCAGACCCAATTCTTCAGGGGGGCCCCGTCACCCGCCTCCTAGCCCCATGACAGCGCCCTTGCCTCGCAGAGCTCGCCGGGACCGCTAATTTGCTTCCATGCCCTTGAATACGCTGTCTCCACCAGACGCCCTCGCTGACAGCCCCTGCTTCACTTCTACCACCTTCTCCTTTCTACACATATCCGGACCTATCTAGACTACCTCTCCCACACTCACTAACACTCCAAGGAGGAAACGCCGCTTCACCTGAACACTTTGCAGCATCACCCGAGACCCGATCTTCATGCCTACAACGATCTTTCCCACTTACACATTGCTTGACTCTGCTGACTACCCCTGCAACAGAAAACTGACGCCTTAAACTTTTCCTCCCTGTCGCTCTCCTACTTGACAGACCACCGGACCGGAACAACCATGGAATATGTGCTGCAGACACTTCCCCACTGCAACCCGTTCCATCCCCGTGGTATACACCACCTGCTTTCTTTACAGGTACTTGTACGCACCGATGCTCTACCTCGGCACCGGGACCTGCAGTGTATACTCCATCGGACTTAACATCTACAGATCCTTTGTATCCTGAGAAAAGCTGGATGGGTAACATGTTAACTGTTACGGTTTAATGTTATAAGTTATAAGCTTTAAGCGGTTACTGCCTCCTGTATCGGGAAGACACTATTATGCTACACCACACACTGACAACATATCAGAGAAATATCTCTTACACAATCCTTATACCAGTTTAATCTCCCTCACACTGACTAACCCCTTAAGCCAAAATCAATTCTCTGCAGTTTAGCTCTCTGCTGCCATCTACTGGCCTTAAGTCCAGAATATCTATACTTCAATAAGCTTTATGCCCTCATTTAACCTAATACATCAACACAGACATGATCAACACTGATCATATCATGCACAACCAACACTTGCCGTAGCACTGACTACAACAGGGTACTATACTTATTACTATAACTATTACAGTCCGTTACTCACCCATGGGTTTACATGGGTAAACTCCCTGTTGTGCTACTTATGCCTGGGTTTACCACATAAGCTTACACTCCTTCCCCACTAAGGTTCAATTCAATTTATTTTCTGTTTTATGATTAACCTATATCTGGAAATTTATCACCGCACTATACCACACTCGTCAACACTCTACGGAAAACACACTGTTACGCCCAGATGCCTTGCAGCATTACCCGAGATCCGATCCTCCTGTTTGCGATACCCCTTCCCGCTTACACATTGACTCTGCTACCTTCCCATACCACAAAGCACGGATTTCTTCACTTTTAATTCCTCACGACCCATCAACTCATGGACTACCGCACTGAATCAGACGCAGAATTCATGCTGTAGTCACCGATCCCCACTGCAGAACGTTCTATCCCCAGGAACTACTCCTCCTGCTCCCCATACAGACATTTGTATAAGTGTAAGCTCTCTAACACCGGCACACGCACTATATGCCTCGTCGGACTTGCTGCCTGCAGACCCTTTGTACCCTGAGTAAAGCCTGTAGGGTAAATTGTTAAAGTTTATAGATAGCAGTTTTAAGTTGAAAGATTTAAGCGATTTCTGCCTCCTGTATAGGGAAGACAATGGTACATAGCACTACACACTGACAACACTTGCGATAACGATTTCTTTCACAATCCTATTATCAACCTCACTCCTCTCAAACTGATGAGATACACGAACAACTTTATGAAACTTTGCTCTCTACTGCCATCTGCTGGCTTTGGACACATCTTCTTTACATTCCTGCACATTACATGCCCTCATTTACTTTCATATACCGCAACAACCACGGATAACAATACATTTACCATGCATCACCACACTTGTCATTACACTAAATACACTAGGGGACTGCACTTACTACTACACTCATCAAAACCAGTCCATCCCTTACGAATCTACACATACATAAAATTAAAGGATTAAATCCTTCCGGTAATGTTGTCTTTACCTGGGTTGACTACACATGCCTATACTCACACACCACGCAGGTTAAGTTCTAATTCTTTTCGACAAATAACCACTCTATACAAGCATAGATGTATTACTATCGATGATTGTTACCACATATGATATGCTACCCCGCTTACTCACCCTTAGGCTTGTCTACTATATGGACCGGTTGTCTAGAAATAGATGTTAATATACTTGTGTAGCAATTTTTATTACGGTTATCCTTCTTTGTGCCTTTCCCCCCTCGCTGATACGACCTTACATGTAACCATCATCCAAACAATTACTCCCCCCCACACGATCTAAGGTATAACTGACTACTGATATCGTTACTTCACTAAATATCTCGTCATTACAATTTATCGGCCATCCTATCAATTATGTGACCTCATTCCACCAAGTTTCCCAACATGAGTATTACACACTTGTCCCCCCTGTTCCACCACATATATAAAATAGGGCTGCTGGTGAGCTAGACCTCACTGGCAGATTTTCCCACCTACTGTAGACATCTCTCGATTGATAGACCAACCCCCACACAGTGGTTAAACGAATCTTATCTAGCATCTCCTATATACGAACCTACACACACCACTGACCTCATCCGGCTAGTAAATTATTGTGATCCTGGTCACTGAATTAGGTGACTGAGATCACATTCATTGCTGGTATTGTTAACCCTCCCTTACCCTTGTCCCCCGACCTACCTCGCCCACACGCACATACCCTTCAGCCTATCCCATCACCTCCACTACTGCAGCACGTACTATCCTCCTAAATACATCCAAACACCTATACAATGACGAATCCATCCAGTAACACACACAGCACCATGCTCAAACTAATCTCACTAAACGTAAAAGGCCTCAACACACCAGAGAAACGCTCCAAATTACTCCTCACCATGTACCGAAATAAGGCTGATATTATTTTCCTTCAAGAAACCCACTTTCGATCCAACTCCACGCCGAAATGACAAAATCACCGATATCCCACGGTATATCACGCTACCAACCCGTTACACAAATCAAAAGGAGTCTCAATACTCATTGCTAAATCCTGCCCCATTCAAATCACAGACTTTCTAATAGATGTGGAAGGCAGATACCTATTTCTCAAAAGGATCCATCCTCAATAGAAAATTTACATTGGCTAATATATACGCCCCCAATTGCTGTCAGGTACCCTTCTTTAGAAAAATCACGGATACACTCACAACTTTCCAGGAAGGAACCCTCATCTTGGGAGGAGACTTTAATGTTCCACTTAACCCTATCCAAGACACGTCCACCGGCTCCTCCTCACTCCCGTATTCGGCCCTTAAGACAATTAAATCGTTACTCAATCAGCTACTACTACATGACTCCTGGCGCACCCTGAACCCAAACGTTAAAGACTTCACATTTTATTCCGCTCCCCACGACAGATATTCAAGGATTGATTACATCTTTCTGACACAAAAAGATTTATCTCTAATCCACCACACTTCAATTGACCCCATGCTTATCTCTGATCATCACCCCACCTCTTTAACACTTAAAATCCCAAACACGGTACCCCGCTCACAAACATGGAAATTGGATCCATCATTACTGAATGACCCTTCCATCATGGCTGAGGTCGAATCTAACCTCAAACATTTCTTTAAAGAGAATGTATCGGCAGACACGTCCCCACTCACCATCTGGGAAACACACAAATGTGTAATCAGAGGAGTCCTAATCGCGGCGGCTGCTAAACGCAATCGAATACGCAGAAAACAATACCTAGACCTCATCAACAAAATCCATAGGCTAGAAAGTGCTCACAAACAAACCCAAGCCCTCTCCACTATGACAGAACTGATTCAAACTAGAAAAGATCTACTTGATATATTGGACACCCAAATTCGACACAAATATATCCTTTCCAAAAAAACGTTTTATGAATACAGCAACAAAGCCAGCAAAATGCTAGCTCGGGCTTTACAAGTGACAAAAGCTCACACAACGATTCACTCCATCACTGATCCAGCAGGATGCAAATTTACCAAAACCCCAGACATAGCACAACAGTTTGTCCAATATTATAATAAACTATATAACCTTCACCCATCCCGTTCTTCCATAGTTAAAAACAAAAGAACTGAAATGATAGTCGATTTTTTGCAACAATATGGCCCTACCCCAATATCGGCTTCCGTGGCCCAAGATCTAGCCTCCCCCCTAACCAGAGAAGAATTAGACCTAGCTTTGAAACAATTGAAATCAGGTAAAAGCCCCGGCCCCGATGGCTTGACAGTCGGCTACTATAAAACTTACGCAGAAACACTCACCCCCTTCTTCTTAAAAGCCTTTAACTCCTTCGCAACCCCCACGACACTGCCTCGAGACCTTCTAACTGCCCATATAGCTGTAATTCCAAAACCAGACAAAGACCCCTCCCTAGTTACCAATTACAGGCCCATCTCGCTTCTTAATGTGGACTTAAAATGGTATGCGAAGACTTTAGCGAACCGTATACTACCACTATTGCCCCAACTTATCGATCTGGACCAAGTTGGCTTTGTTCCGGGAAGAGAGGCGAGAAATAACACTCTAAAAGCTCTTAATATACATCATTGGCTTACATCCAGCCGCTCTAGCGGATTTATGCTTTCTCTCGACGCGGAGAAGGCGTTTGACAGAGTGGCCTGGGACTATATGTCAGAAACTCTACGGATGATAGGTCTTCCCCCAACGATGCTCAATTTCATATCGGCCCTTTACTCTAACCCTACTGCCAAGGTCCATGTAAACGGCCAACTGTCAGACGCCTTCTCCGTGTCGAATGGAACCCGTCAGGGATGCCCGCTCTCCCCTTTAATTTTTATTTTATCCCTAGAACCCTTCCTGCGACGCCTAAGAGCCAATCAAGACATTAAGGGAATTACCATCAAACGACGCACATACAAAGTAGCTGCCTTCGCGGACGACATACTCCTCTTTCTCACTGACTCTCTCACGACAATACCCAACCTCCTTAAAGACTTTCAAAACTCTCATACCCTTTCTAACCTCCAAATAAATTACTCCAAATCGACAGCCCTGAATATTTCCCTCGCCCCAGAAATTTGGCAACAATGCCAACTTAATTATCCGTTCTCGTGGAACGCTAGAGCAATCCCATATCTAGGTATTTTCTTACCGACCTCCTTGACAGACTTATACACCCTAAACCATGCAGCAATTTTACAGAAAATACAATTAGACTTAAAAAAATGGTCCACAGGACTTTTTTCTTGGTTCGGTAGAGCCGCGATAATCAAAATTAATATTCTGCCCAGAATCTTATATATTTTGCAAACTATCCCCATTAAACTCCCGAAGACATTCTTCTTAACCTATCAAAAAGCCTGTACATCTTTCATATGGGCCAAACTACGCCCGAGTCTAAGCTTCCTGAGACTGACCACCCCTAAACTCTTAGGGGGCATAGGTCTTCCTGATCTACGCAAATACCAACAAGCATGCCATCTTACAAGAATTATAGATTGGAACATACACTCTGCACATAAAGACTGGATCCACATAGAGCAATCATTTTCAGACCTCCCACTGTCTCATCTCCCCTGGATCACTAAATCTAATATCCCCCCTGAATCCAAACATCACCCATTAATTAATCCAACATTGGCTTCCTTCCACACAACCTGTAACCTCTACAAAATCTCTTCACCTAATGGCCCAATGACCCCACTACGGATGAACCCAGATTTTTTACCAGGGATGCATTCCACCTTCTTAGTAGACCATTGGCCCCACCCTACTGTACGAGCAGAACACTTTTTCGAAGGAAATAATTTCTTATCCCAACCAGCGCTTGCGTCAAAAATGAACATGAGATCCTACCCATTCTGGACATATGTCCAACTGAGACACTTTTTTAACAAACCTAAACCCAGACCAGACTGGTCCAGACAGACCACCACATTTGAAAGCCTATGCTCCAGTGGGGAACCCCAAAAACACCTAATATCCCAGACATATGCACTCCTATTCACAGCCCGCACACCAACGAAACACTGGACCACCAGACAATGGGAACAAGATCTCTCGATAAACCTTACCGACACAGAATGGGAGAAAATATATACCTTAACCCACAAAGGATCAATCAATGTGCATGTACAGGAAAACGCCTTTAAAATTCTGTCAAGATGGTACAGATCACCACTGACGCTGCATCATATTGACCGGTCAATTACCCAAACATGCTGGAGATGTAAAACAGAGATTGGATCATTCTTACATGTCTGGTGGTCATGTACAAAAATCCAACCCTTCTGCAAAGAAGTACACAAATTAATTAGCCAAATAACGACATACACTTTAGACTTCAACCCTGCATTATTCCTGCTCCATCACTCCACATTGCCAATGTCGACTTACTTCCGTTCTCTGGCCATGCGCATGGTGAACGCTGCCAAGCTATGCATCCCCCTCAAATGGCGCTCAACGGACCAGCCATCCATCGCAGAATGGTTTACACGCATACAAAAAACAATGGTCATGGAGGACCTCATACATCAGGCCAAAGAAACACAACCTAAGTTCACAAAAACATGGACATGCTGGATACACTTTACTACCACTGATGAATACAAACAATACTTCAAATAAAAGCAGTACAGATGCTGTGACGACGCCTAGGATAACGTATATTTACCTTACCCTGGATATACACTGGTCCTTTCATTTCCCTTTCCACTGCTGATGAATCCTAAAACCCCCAAACTCAAGATGACACTCACAAAAGTCATACCTTCTGTTGACAGTACTCACAACAGCCCACACACTAATACTTTCCCAATTCATCCCCTACAAATCCCTTATACAAACACCTACCTACGTCTTTAACTGCCCGAACCGAGCTTAAAAACAAGCTTTACTAGGTGAACCTCATGACTAGATAATTCATACCCCCACCCACCCTATATCAACCATTATTCATGATAAAATGCAAAGCTAGAGTTCTATGACTCAGTAACAAAATCTCTAACGTATAGATTCTTTAATGCTTCACAGAATACTTACCCTAACTATATAATCTACTATTACGGTTTATATATAATAACTTAACTTTCTCCCTCACAAGATCAGCGGCTGCGTCCGCAAATGCATACTGTAATGTATTTAAATTACCCTTATGCTGTATTCACCCTTTTTTGTCTTTCTCCTTGTTACTTATGTTTAAAAACCAATAAAAATATTTAACAAAAAAAAATTTTAAAAAAATCTGAATGCTGCACTGGGTGACACAGAGTAAAACGAAGGATTCACCCTGGGACTTTAAATGAAGTGGGTACCGTTTCCGCCAGTAAACATAACAGTAGTAAATACAGTATATGGTTTATTCAAGTAAAATTGTTTACATGCATAGATAACACCAACAGTTGGCAAAAAAAGATATATAAACAAGAAATATTGGTTACATGGATGTAATAGCAGTCATAGTACACGGGCATCATACTACCTGACTAGTTTTGCGAGATCCAGCTCGCTCTTCAGGGGTGGATGTGTGTAACATTGTACCTAAGATAAAAAGGTATATAATTGGCAAAATGGCACAGTATTAGTTATAAAGGCACAGGGTAGGAGGGGTTATGGGTCCCCATACTCACCACTGAGCTTGACCATGGCTCCAAGATAGCGGCAGAAGGTGCCTCACCAGGGAGCTGAGGGGGCGAAGTCAGATGGGACCCCACCAGGGGCCAAACGACGAGCAGGCATGGCATAGGTGTAGTGATGTAACCCTAGAGACCTTGTTAGTTCATAAAGAGTGTAGGCTGTAAACAAAAGTATGTTTGTCAGGCATCTAAAGTAGTAAAGTAGAATCAATAAGTATTAGCATAAAGATATATATGCATGAAATGAGAGGCCTGGACCCAAAGATGGTAGGGAACATGGAGATGGTAAGAAACATAGGATACCAGAGGGATACTAACAAGTGAAAACCAGAGGGATACTAACAGGTGTTTTGGGTGACACAGTGACAGGGGGTGAAGGGGTTAACTGGGGGGTAAAATGTGTGCCTACGTGAACTGGTTTCAGTGTAGTGTTGGTGCACTTACTCTGAGATGCTCTCTCTCCTCGGTCTGGAACGGAAAAGACCGACACAAGGAGAGATGACATCACTTCCTCTGCTGTGCTTACACTTACACATGCAGGGGAAGATTCTCACTCGCCAGGAGCAGTCACCAGGTTCAGGCCAGATTTAATTGGCCTGCGCCTGGGGATTGATCGGTTCTGGATCAAATCCGATCATCTTGCGCGCCCCCTCAGCGGTCGTGCGCCTGATGTAACATAATGGGGATTCGCCTGCCCATGCCATTCTGCCTTGGTACAACTGCGGCGGCAGGTCAGGAACAGGTTAATGGGGATGGTATTGACACAGCCCCAAATGATCCACAATCGCTCAAAATGTATATGGACCAAAAATATTTAGACAGAATAAAGGTGAATCAAGCACTTGGATCAGATGGCATACACCCATGGATCCTAAAAGAAATAAGCTCTGTCATTTCAAAGCGATTGTTTCTAATTTTTAGGGATTCTTAAATGACTGGAATTGGCATAAGGCCAATGTGGTGCCTAAATTTAAAAAGGGGGGTCAAAGTCTTTACCAAGTAACTATAGACCTGTTAGTTTAACTTCTATAGTTGGTAAGATACTGGAGTTTATTAAAAGACCACATAGATGAGTTCTTGCTGGAAAAAATATATTTTAAAGCAACAGACAGCATGGAGTCATGAAAGGCAGAATTTTTCAAACAAATCTGATTTCTTTTTATGAGGAGGTAAGTAAAACTTTGAACAGAGGTGTGGTATACCTGGATTTTGCAAAAGCATTTGACACAGTTCCCCACACATGGTTAATGTGTAAGATAACGTCTACAGGCTTGGAAAGATCAGTTTGTAAATGGACAGAGAACTGGCTGAAAATCTGAATTCAGAGAGTAGTGGTCAATGATTCTTACTCTGACTGGTCTAAGGTTATCAGTGGTATACCCCAAGGTTCAGTGTTAGGACCCTTACTTTTTAATTAATGTATAAACTGTATAGGGTCTAGGATTAAAAATAGGATTTTTATTACAGCTTACCTGTAAAATCCTTTTCTTGGAGTACATCATGGGACACAGATCCTAAGTAATTACTTAATGGGTTATGGGCCACTGTCATAAACTGGATGTGACCAGAACTGTGTGACTGCGACAGAGTAAATCAAACATAAGTAGGTGAAAGTAAGTGATTTTATTAAGATAAATGCATATAATGTGACTACACCACCAATACCAAACAGAGTGAGAAAACCAAATAACAGTGACAACAAACCAACCAGTATATATATAACAAAGGGGATACCAGAATCGTAGTCAAGCCAGGCCAGGATCATAAACAGGAGGTCAGCAGATGGGGGGACAAGGAGAAAGGGATCAGGTTGCAGGACAAGGTTCCAGGGATGCCGGAATAGACAGGATCAGGTACAACAGGTTCAAGATACAGGAATTAAGGTTCAGGATCAGGATAACAGATAACAGGATGCAGGTCAGGACTCAAGGACAAAACCAGGGCAAACATGTGAGTGCTTGCATTGGTATTTATAGGCCTGTGATTGGCCTCAAGTGACACCTGATTGCAGGAGGTGTTGTCTGCTCTACACTGCCAGGATCCATCCGCTGGTGGACACCAGTACTGCGGCCCAAAGATGACATAACATCAGCAGGGAAAAGCTCTCCTGACAGTTCCAAACTGCCAGAAGACACCTGCTGGTGAACCTCAGTACTGCACGCCAAAAGACAGATATTACCAGCGGATGGAACACTTCCTGACAGTCACCTTCAAGCCTTGACACTTCCAGGAGCACATCAGCTTTTGTAGCAAAGCAATATACTTAAATCCCAAAAGAGGGGAGGGACCTCTGTGTCCCATGATGTACTCCAAGAAAAGGATTTTACAGGTAAGCTGTAATAAAAATCCTATTTTCTTCATCATACATCATGGGACACAGAGCCTAAGTAATTACTTAATGGGAAGTCCCATAGCAATGCTACTTGATGGGAGTGAGAGACAACCCACATGGTACCCCCAGACTTGAGGATTTATACTGCTGCCTGCAGCACACTGTGCCCAAAGGCGATATCCTCATACCTCCTTACATCCACCTGATAAAAATTTGTGAATGTATGCACTAAAGACCAAGTTGCGGCATCACAGATCTGAGCCATGGAGGCCTGGTGACGCACTGCCCAAGAAGCACTAACCGCCCTGGTAGAGTGCGCCTTAACTTGAAAAGGGGGAATCTTACCCCTTAAATTATAGGTTTGAATTATAACTTTCCTAATCCACTTAGCGACAGTGGATTTCAACGCAGCCTGTCCTTTCTTAGGACCCTCTGGCAGAATAAATAAGACATCAGTCTTAAGAATCTGAGCAGTTGTCTGTAAATAGATTCTCGCTGTTCTCATCACATCAAGACAATGTAGTGACTTTTCTTCCCTGGAACATGGTTTTGGAAAAAACAATGGTAGGAGATTATCTTGGTTCAGGTGAAAACCTGAAACCACTTTTGGCAAAAAGCCTGGACGAGGGCGTAACACCACTCTGTCCTCATTAATAATCAAATATGGAAGGACTAAGGGAATATGCTGTATCGGTTCAAATGGATGTTTTTGTAACACTGACAAAACTAAGTTTAAGTCCCAAGGACTTAAAGGTGATTTAACTGGTGGATTAATCTGCATCACCCCTTGCATAAAACCCTGGACTAAGAAGGCGTAGCAAGCTGTCTTTGAAATAAAATCGATAAGGCTGTAACTTGGCCCTTAATAGTATTCCAGACCAACTTCATCTCTACGCCTAATTGTAGAAAGGTAAGAATTCTGCCTATGACATATCTCCGAGGGTGCCAATGCTTGGATTCACACCAGGAAACATAAGCCTTCCAGACTCTATAATATATAGTTCTGGAAGCTGGTTTCCTTGCATTAATCAAAGTAGGGATAACTGACCCGGAAAGCCCACATTTCTTTAGCATGTGGATTTCAATAGCCAGGCCGTTAAATTTAACGTTCGTAAAGTAGGATAGAATATCGGCCCCTGTGAGAGCAGGTCTGGCCTTAGTGGAAGGGACCATGGATCCTCCACTGACATCATTACGATTTCTGCATACCATGACCTTCTGGGTGCTGCCAGAATGACTGGTTTTCTTTCCAGCTTGATCCTGCAAAGAAGTTGAGGCAGCAATTGAATAGGGGGAAATGCATAGATCAGTGAGAACTGATCCCACGGTATCACCAACGGATCTGTTCTGCATGCCAATGGATCCTTTGTTCTGAACACAAAGTTGACTAACTTTATGTTGGGCAGGATGCAAGGAGATCTACGCCCGGAGTCCCCCGTCTTTTACAAACAGCCCGAAAATATGTCAGGGTGAAGAAACCATTCCCCTGGGAATAATCTGCTGGCGGCACAAGTAGTCCGCCTGATAGGGATGAGCTTTGAGTTCGAGTCAAACTCATGTTCGACTCGAACATCGGCTGTTCGCAAGTTCACCGAACAGCGAACAACACCCTTTAAAAGTCTATGGGAGAAATCAAAAGTGCTAATTTTAAAGGCTTATATGCATGGTATTGTCATAAAAAGTGTTTGGAGACATGGGTCCTGCCCCAGGGAACATGTATCAATGCAAAAAAAGTTTTTAAAACGGCCGTTTTTTCGGGAGCAGTTTTTAGATTTTAATAATAAAACAATAAAAGTGTAATATCCCTTTAAATTTCGTACCCGGGGGGGTGTCTATAGTATGCCTGTAAAGGGGGGCATGTTTCCCGTGTTTAGAACAGTCTGACAGCAAAATGACATTTCAAAGGAAAAAAAGTCATTTAAAACTACTCGCGGCTATTAATGCATTGCCGGTCCGACAATACACGTAGAAGTTCATTGATAAAAACGGCATGGGAATTCCCCACAGGGGAACCCCGAACTAAAATTGAAAAAAAAAATGGACGTGGGAGTCCCCCTAAATTCCATACCAGGCCCTTCAGGTCTGGTATTGATATTAAGGGGAACCCCGCGCCAAAATAAAAAAAAAAAAAACGGCGTGGGGTCCCCCCAAAAATCCATACCAGACCCTTATCCGAGCACGCAACCTGGCAGGCTGCAGGAAAAGAGGGGGGACGAAAGAGCGCCCCCCTCCTGAACCGTACCTGGCCACATGCCCTCAACATTGGGAGGGTGCTTTGGGGTAGCCCCCAAAACACCTTGTCCCCATGTTGATGAGGACAAGGGCCTCATCCCCACAACCCTGGCCGGTGGTTGTGGGGGTCTGCGGGTGGAGGGCTTATCGGAATCTGGAAGCCCCCTATAACAAGGGGACCCCCAGATCCCGGCCCTCCCCCTGTGTGAAATGGTAAGGGCCTACCATTTCACTAAAAAACTGTCAAAAATGTTAAAAATGACAAGAGACAGTTTTTGACAATTCCTTTATTTAAATGATTCTTCTTTCTTCTATCTTCTATCTTCCTTCGGTTTCTTCCTCCATCTTCTTCTTCTGGTTCTTCTGGCTCTTCTGGCTCTTCTGGTTCTTCCTCTGGTGTTCTCGTCCAGCATCTCCTCCGCGGCGTCTTCTTCCCTTCTTTTTCTCGGGCCGCTCCGCATCCATGGCATGGAGGGAGGCTCCCGCTATTCTCTTCATCTTCTTCTCTTCTTCATCTTCTTCTCGTCTTCATCTTCTTCTCCGGGCCGCTCCACATCCATGGTGGCATGGAGGGAGGCTCCCGCTGTGTGACGCTTCTCCTCTTCTGACGGTTCTTAAATAATGGGGGGGTGGGGCCACCCCCCTCTGAAGCACGGGGACATGACGGGACTTCCCTGTGGCATTCCCCGTGACGTCACAAGCATAGGAATGCATAGGGATCTTTCCTAACAACCTCATGCAAAGGTGAATGGAGGGATCTCCTTTTGACCTGATCCTTCGCACCAACTCTCTTATGGAGTTGTTTTTCGTTTTTTTTTGCCTGGGCAAGAACACCTTTTTCTGGGCTGTATCTATGGTCAGACCGAAATACTCCAGCTTTTTTAGTGGTTTTAAGGGAGATTTCTCTAGGTTGAGAATGCAACCCAGACTTTTCCAGGTAACTGGTTGTAATGTGTACACTTTACTCCGAACCCCAATTGGTCTATTAGCAATAGATCATCTAGGTTTTCCAAGACTGTTTATGCCCTGTGCCCTTAACCTGGCTAGAGGTGGGGCTAGCACCTTTATGAACAATTGGGTAGCTGTAGCTGGCCCGAAGGGCAAGGCTACAAACTGAAATGCTGTTGTTCTACTTCGAACCGCAGAAACCTTTGGTGAGTGGAAAATATATGGACATGCAGATATGCATCCCTTATGTCGATAGACACCAGAAGTTTTCTTCCTTGTAGGATAGAAACTACTGACCTGATCGACTCCATAGAAAGGAGCGGATCTTCAGGAACTGATTTAGATTCTTTTAGATCTAGAATGGATCTGCTGAATATCTGCGTGGATCTGTACATGTACAGGAAATGCATGAAAAAGATAGTGAAGGTTTTAAGGAACCTAAGAAGAAACAGAACTATCAGATGACTCTACTAGAGGTAGCTTGAAAGAGACACGAACCATCTCTGTAATGCCCCGTACACACGGTCGGATTTTCCGATGGACACTGTCCGATCGGAGCGTGTTGTCGGAAATTCCGACCGTGTGTGGGCTCCATCGGACATTTTCCATCAGATTTTCCGACACACAAAGTTGGACAGCAGGAGATAAAATTTTCCGACAACAAAATCCGATCGCGTCAATTCCGACCGTGTGTGGCCTGTTCCGAAGCACAAAGTGCCACGCATGCTCAGAAGAAATTCCGACATGGGACAGCTCGTTCTGGTAAACTTAGCGTTCGTAATGGATACAGCACTTTCGTCACGCTGCAATGTTCAAAATGGTTTAATACAGCGCACTCTCTTCTTCTTTATAATGTGAGAAGAATTAAGTCGTTTTGCTGCTCATATTCACACACACTTCTCACAAACTTATTTTGTTACTATTTATCGAGATTCCCTCAATATATTTTGATTTCTCACATCTGACAACATATTTTTTTTTTTTTTTGACTTTAATGTAGAATCTTTTTTTGTGTTTCTCTTTTATTTATTTATTTTTTGGTGATTTTGATTTGTACTCCCGAAAATGTTTGTGTGTTTTTTGTGACAAGTTCCCACAACACCATTGATATGTTGTTCTATTTAATCTGTAGGAGATTGTTTGGTGTTGTTGTCCCTTGTTAATTTCACATTTTATGTTTTTAGAGATGTACCTGAATCGTCACCAACAAACTGTCCTTTTTGGATGAAAACACACACAGGAGAGTAGAATTTACCTAAAAATATTTTATTAAGGGGTCACAACTATAAACAAAGAGGGAGGCAACGCTGGAGAAACTGCAGAAGTGGGCGAAGCCTTGGACCCCCAGGGCACACATCAATTATTTAAAAGCAAAATTGGTGGCCTGAGGAGTCCATATCTAAGGGAGTGCAGTCTGGTCCAGAAGTCCCAGAGATCCGGAAAGCAGCAGATGACATCTGTGTCCCCAGGCTGTGGTCATACGAGAGACTGCATCTTCTGTCAGACCAGACTGAACCCAGGATCATCACTCTTTGGTCTTCCTTCCACGCTTCCTTACAGGCTTTGGCTGTGGTGGTCTAGTTGTGGCAGCAGGAGGAGGAGGAGGAGGATCGTCGATCTCAATGACATCCGTCTTGTGTGTCGATTCCCCACTCTCCCCCTTACGAAGGACTTTATAAATCAGGTCCTCAGAGATCTTGCGTTGGCCCTCCTGCATGCCCTGCAATTTGGTGGCAGCCATGCAGGCAAAGGCCTCTTCAGGACTGGGGAAGGCTCTGAGGGACGGCGAAGCCTCCTGGATCAGCCTGTATGCTGAATCCTGCACAGGACTGGGAGTGGCCTTCCTGGCCCTTTTGTATGGAAGGCGGAGGGGAGGAACCTGAGACTCAGTCAGGCTGCGACTTGTCCCAGGCTTCTCTTGGCTGACACTTAGCCCCGCCTCCTCCTGGCTGCCACTAATCCCCGCCTCCTCCTGACTGCCACATTCCACAGCCTCCTCCTGGCTGAGGTCTTCCTGTGTATGAAAAAGGGACATCGTTTTAGTTTTTTAGTCATCAATAAACACACAATTTTCACCTCCTGACTGCTGCAAATTGAATGTTAACAAATATAACAGACTATCATTCTGAGCCCAGCATTTTGCATTCTTGTCCCAATTTTGGGTGCCCACTACTGTCTATTGATATGTAAAACACTTTCAAGCAGCAATTAGTGATCAATAATAACATCTAGTAAACATCATTTATTTATTGCCCAGAAATCTGTAGAAGAATGCTATACCTGACTCCAGCTGGGCTCCTCCACTTCTTCCTGGCTGGAAGGCCCAGGTTGGACATCAGAAGCCTCAGCTGGGATGGAAGGAAGCGTGGAAGGAAGAGTGGAGAGGGATTCCCTGACTTCAGTGTGGTCTGACAGAAATCGCAGTCTCTCATAGTACCACAGCCTGGGGACATAAATGTCATCTGCTGCAGCTCAGGACCTCTGGGAATCTGTGACCTTCTTGCGTTCCCTAAGATACGTGCTCCTCAGGCCACCAATTTTAGCTTTTAAATAAGGGATGGTTGCTGTGGGGACCACCGGCTTCACCAACTCCAGCAGTTTCTCCAGCGCTGCCTGCCTCTTCTGTTTGTGATTATAGTGGGGGTGTCTCACTTGCCACAGACAGGGCAGCTCCCTGTACTTGTCAATAAACAGGGGCAGGAAATTGTGGTCGTTGAACCCATCCATTTTCTCTGCAAGATACAACACAAGACAAACCCTAATGTCAGGCCAAACTCCCCTAATCTTGTTACAATATAGGCTTCAATTTCGAAGCAGTATAGGCCCAAGTTTAGATCCTACCTTCGTTAGCACGATCGGCGCCTTCGATGCTCCTTCCTCCGCTCACAGATCGTACGTAAGACGCGCGCGTTACGATTTATACACACTGCGCATGCGTATAACTCCGCCCGCCCCTGTCGTTCTTTCTATTCTGTTCCCCGTCCCTTTTCCTTCGACGCAGTGGAGGAAGAGCACATGGCGGATAGACAGCAGGATCGTGCTAATTACAGCAACAAGGAGGAGGAGGAAAGGCCGGAGTCTGAAACATCCCGATCCAGAAGGAGATTAAAGGACTCAAATATGTCCTGTGGGGAGGAGATGTTGGAAATGGTGGACATCCTGAAGAAGGCCTACTATGATGGAAAGTATGGGCCTTACCCCAACCCCAATGAAAGGCCAAGATCATGGCGAAAGTGGTCAGGAGTCTGCACCGGAATTTCGGGGTACGGCGATCGAAAGATCAGCTCAGGAAGCGGTGGTCGGACCTGAAATTACGAGAACATGAGCAGTACAGAAAGATCCGGAGAGTGCTGCAAAAAAGTAAGTAGTTGTGCTGTGTTCCTATTGTTCTTGTGTTTATTACGTTTGTGCTGCTCCATGTGCTTTTAGGAACTGTTGTACAGTTTAAAATGGCAACTTTCATGTTCATGGGCACATTATTCGTTCGGATCACACATTTTTTTTTCGGACTATAAAATACTATTGTTTAGCCCATGTGCATTTGGCCACCATTTTGAGGCCCTATACTTGTCTTCACAGAATTGGGTTGTGTAGATGGCTTTGTTACTAGAATGAAATGCAAACTAGATTGTGTGTAAGGAGAGGACACTGAGCAGCTGTTTTCACATCTGGACACTGGAGCACTAGTGTGGGACAAAAGAACACCATTTTTATTAGGGGGGCCACACAGGTGCCCCAGTGTATACTATAGGGGGGGCTACATCTGTGAAGCTCACACTAAACAGGTAAAGTATTGCAGCTTGACAAAGGGCAATAAAAAAGCTACATCTTGGAACTCTGCTAAAATAGATAATTGTACCCCACTTCCAAGCAATGTTTCATCTTTATAGTTCTGACATTAAATATCTGTGTGCTAATTATAGCATTTTTGTTTTACATAGGGGAGAAAAGACTCGGAGGACACCCCTCATCCGAGGAGACTAGAGCCCCCCCTCTCTGGAAGAAGGGGAAATCCCCCCAACACAAGATGAGCAGGAGGAAGAAGACGTGGTGGAACTAGTCACCACAACAGGTGAGTGTCTGCGACCACAGGCTCAGATAAGAGATGGATGGTGGCATTTTTTTTAGACCTAATTTATTTTGGGTTTCCTCTCTTTTTAGGTGATTGTGAGGTTGTGGATGAAGATCCTTTCACATCTGAAAGTGCCCAGATCCTGATCGGGGAGATCATGGGGTGTAATTTACAATTGGAAAACATCAAGCAAAACATCAATGATGTTATTCCAAAATATAAAAACTTCATTGATGTTTTGGGGCGAGTTTAAAACCCCTCCAAATCACTTTCTTCTTTTGTGTGCTACAATGTGCTAAATGTTTTTGTGATTTTTCCCAAAGCCAAATTTGGAAGATGCACACAGTGTGCCAAAATGTGCTATCTGCCATCACGGGAGATCAATGGACGCGTTTTGGGGGTGCAACCCCTTCCTCAATAATAAAGTAGCGGTGAGGAAGGGCTTTCTCCCCCAAAACACGTCCCTTGATCCCCCGTGATGGCAGGTAGCACATGTTGACATTGTGAAATTTGTGTGCATCTTCCAAATTTGGCTTTTCCTGGGGTAATTTCCCCCCATCTGAACGCAATATCAAACACAGTTCCTAAATACTCATGTCTGATATTGCCTTCCAATTCTACCAAATGTGAACTTTGTAAGATCAAGATTTGTGTCTTTCTTGTTGGTTTTACACAGGCCTGTTTTCTATAAAATGCACATTTTGATTTTGGATAATGACACCACAAAAATTGTTATACAACAAACATGTTGGTTTGTCAGAAAAACCTTTGGTAAATGCACATGTGATTGTGCAGGTATTAAAAAGATTGTTCATCAAGAATGTGTGGATTATTGTCTCAACGCTACAACACTTTTGGGGTGATGTAATTGTTGTTTTATGAGAAAATGGGGGTAATTTCCTAAGGGCAAATCCACTTTGCACTACAAGTGCAGTTTCAGTGCAGTTGCAAGTGCACTTGTAGTGAAAAGTGTCTTTGCATTTAGTAAATAACAGCCAACAGTGCTTTGTATAAGGTTACACAATCACGCCATTTTCTGGACTCCACACATTTCTGTCAGGGTCAGCTCAAACAAACACAAGCAGTAAATGTCCACAAAGAAGAGCCTGGGGAGAGATGCCTGTCGAGAACTTGAGGTCCTGCAGGCTTCTCCCTGTGGCCAAATACCGCAGGGTAGCGACCAACCTCTGCTCCGGAGTAATGGCTTGCCTCATGCAGGTATCCTGCCTGCTGATATAGGGGGTCAGCGAAGCCAACAGACGGTGAAACACGGGGTCCGTCATCCTGAGAAAGTTCCTGAAATCATCAGGATTATTCTCACGGATCTCACGGAGCAAAGGCATATGAGAGAACTGGTCACGCTGAAGCAACCAATTCTTGGTCCATGAACTCCTCCCCACCCTGTTCATGGACTGGACTTGTGTCAAGGTCAGGACCCCAACACCAAGCCCCCGCACAGCACGAACTCTACGAGGAGTAAGCATACGAAACATGGCTAGAAAACGGTCGGCTGCTCAGAACGAAGTAACAGAACGCACTGAAGAACAGCAAGGGCTGTGAAGAGCGACCTGAAAAACAGCAACGAGCAGGCAAGATCACACAGAAAACTCCGATACGAACTGACTGCACGCACTGAAGAGCAGATACAAACCCACAAGCACAAACTGAACGGCAGAAAACGATCTGAAAGCCACGAGTCTGAAAAAGCGCAAATCGTCTCTCACCAAACTTTTACTAACACGAGATTAGCAAAAGGAGCCCAAAGGGTGCCGCGCTTGGTTCTGAACAGGCCTTTTCTAGTCTCGTCGTACGTGGTGTACGTGACCGCGTAGTTGTCGATCGGAAATTCCGACAACTTTGTGCGACCGTGTGTAGGCAAAACAAGTTTGAGCCAACATCCGTCTGAAAAAATCCTAGGATTTTGTTGTCGGAATGTCCGAACAAAGTCCGACCGTGTGTACGGGGCATAAGAGATTTGTACCAGCAATCTCTCAGATTGCGAGGCTTAAAAAAGGTTTAACTCCAGTTGTCTCCTCCGCCGAGGAGCAATCGGTTTGCCTTTCTTCCTGATCACCTGAGGGTAACACCTCATCCTCTACCCATTGTTCCCTTGATAAGGGGTCTAAGGTGGGGAAGGGGGATCTAACACGCTTCCTATCCTTTTGGATAGCGGATGGGGTTAAAGTCACTAATTTTCCTTCTAGGCCCTGCAGGGCAGAGGTAAAATGCATTTTCAATCATGCATACAGGGGCTGAATGTTTTCTCCTCTAGAGTCTGACGGTGGAGGCCGTCTCCACTGCCTAGAGGCAGCTGCCCCTGGCGCAGGGGAAGGAGTTTGTTTTAATAAAAGAATATTTATACCTTCTTTTGGGCAAAAGAGTACCTTTCCCGCTAGCAATCATTTGGATGTATTTGAAAATGTGTGGAAAGCAGGAGTAGGGATGGCGCTGGCCTTATTGAGTAAAAAATATATATTTTTTTTTTATGTGGTGAACAATTACTTTGTTTGGTGCTTAGTGTATTTTTTTTTCTGTGAATCTTAAATGATGTATATAAATAATAGACATTGACGAAAACCATAAATAAAAGATAAATATAATTAGAATTCCTGTGTGTGCCGGCAAAGAATAAATAATGGTTTCTTTAACTACGTGAATGATTTAAGTCACAATCTGTGATTAATGCAAGGTTGTTAGTTCTTATTTCTACCTCATTGTGATATGGGTGAAATTTCAGAATAAAGTGCCACAATCTTATATTTCATTATCTATATGCAAAATGACAACGTGCAAATAGTGCAGAAAAAAGGTGCTGGTATTACAGCAAAGTGACTTGTGCTAGATTATACAAAAAAGTGACTTATGTGCTTAGAACCAGTGTTATTGGATAAGAAAAGTTCCATTGATTGCAAAAAAAGTCTTTTGGAGTGGTCTTGATGGAATCCCCTCTCTAGGAAACAAATTGATATGGGAAACTTTTTGTCCAGGTGCTGGCTGATTAATAGTGCCTCAACAGCGTGCTCTTATTCTGCTTGCACTCACCGGATTCACTTCCCCCTGTAGGGGTGCAGGCAGTCACAGTATTTGCCACTGTATAGCACTCCTGGATGTCCCCGGTCTGTGCTTTTACATGTTGTTTTACCATTTTTACATATAAAAGAAAGGAGGGATGCCCATAGTGTAAATCCGTAATGAGAAACTTTCTTATAACTGGTAAATTAATGTACTCACATTTGCAAGGCAAAAAACGAGCATGAAAGAAAGCGTCATGAACAACTTATGTTCGTTTGGCTGGAGGTGCTGCAAGACTTCCGTGAGTCCCACCCTACGCGTGTTTAATCATCAGACCGGAGCCTAGCGCGGTTGCATACTGATGTATTGGCGGCCATTTTTGTAGGGATATTGGAAGCCTAAGCCGCACGGTTGCGCACTGGTATATTGGCGGCCATATTTGTGGTGGTAATAGAAACCAAAGACTGAGCCTCTAACAAGAAAATGTTAATTAGCGGCGCTCGGCTATGTTTATTCGTCCTTTACTACCTGCCGCAATTTAGACTGACATCCGGGTCAGTGACACAGCCCGGAGCAATGCCCATAATGTCTAGAAAGTTTTCCAATGTCTATGCACGCACTGGGCACACTATTAAACGGTGCAAATAACAGTTTAATACATAAATTACATGATATTTAAGAATATTAAAAAATATAAGAATAAAATAAAAAATAAAAATCCAAATATTAATAATGAAATAAAAATAAAAATATTAAAAATGGTAAGAAATCCCAGATACTCATAAATGAAATTAGTGAGAATAAGGAGCTTTATGTACCTCAAACCCATTGAAAATTATTTGTATGTATTAAGAAATAGTGTTTATAAGTGATACTGTAGGCATTGCATAAAGATAAAAATAAACATACTGAATTAGGTGGTACAATTTATTATTAAATTATTATGGATATTGCAAGTTTTTTTACGGGAAACCTGTTGATATGTATCCTGGGGGATATTTGTAGGTTTAATCATCAGGGTCCCTGATATAAAGCAGTAATAGGGACAATGTAAAAGTTCAACATCTGAACCTATGTGATGTATGAGTATTAGATCTTGGTATGTGATCCTGGATAATCCTTATATTAAAATTAAAGTTAAAATTGAAATGAAAATTAATATTCTTGGGAGTATTCGTTGAAAGTCTAGGGGGCATTTTTTCATGTATTCCAGTGAGGAGTAATGATTATATAATGTAATTTTGGTGTTATTGTTAATTTGAGTCATGGAAGTTATCTTTTTACTTATTAGATGGCATTTCATATATGTTTGGAATTAGTGTTGTTATATAACTGTTTACTGGTGAATCTAGAAATTAGTAAGAAAACAGTTCAATTCGACATCGATGTTCATTCCTGCTGGTTGGAGGGTGTCTAACAAAAAAATCCATTTAGTCTCATTTTGTGAGATTTTAATTTTCTTGTTGTCCCCCCTCCAATGTTGGTGATGATGGTTTTTGAAGTGTCTTGAGACGCTGTGCTTGTGGAATCCATTTCTTATATTGGTAATATGTTCCCTGATTCTTACATGCAGCTGTCTAGTCGTCCTGCCCACATATTGTATGTGGTATGGACATTCCAAAACGTAGGTCACGTGGGTACTATTGCAGGGTATGAGCTCTTTGATGTTGTATTCCTTTCCATTGGTTGCTGATCTACATTTTGTTATTTTCCTGTTTGTTTTTTCGCTGTTTTTACACGGTAAGCACTTCCCACATTTAAAAAATCCTTTTAGGTTTTTTATTATTTTTATCTGCTTCGGTGGGTCAAGAGCATTCTGCACTAATTTGTTTCTGAAGGGTGGAGCTTTCCTATAGATGGTTTTCTTGGCAGTATGGGGTTCAGAATTTTGTCTGATTGCAAAATGGACCAGTGTTTCTTTATTATGGACTCCATGGTTTTGTATTGCCTATTATAACCTGTTAAGAAGGCCATGTCCATATTTTTGTTCTTTTTCTTATTGTTGTGAGTTAATTTACCCTCTATTAGTATATTTCTGTCCATTTTTTTCACTTTATCTTTTAAGTTCATTAACTCTTTTGTGTTGTATCCTTTTTCAACAAATCTATTAATTATAATACTTGCTTGTTCTTCATAGTCATTTACGTTGCTGCAGTTTCTGTGTATCCGCATTAGTTGTCCCTTTGGAATGTTTCCAATCCATTATGGATGGTGGCAGCTACTGGTTGGAATATACCCATTCCTGTCAGTGCTCTCAAAAAATGTCCTGGTGTTTAGATGCCCATTGTTTTTGTATATCTGTAGATCTAAGTAGTTTATACTTTGTTTGTTCCAACCGCCAGAGAAGGTAATTCCATATATATTGCAATTTATTTCATCAAAGAAGGCTTGTAGTTCTTCCTCCGTACCTCTCCATACAATAACTATATTGTCTATATATCGCCGATTTAACTTCAGATTTCTTCTCTGTGTACTGAAAATTTGTTCCTCCTCCCACCTGTTGAGAAATAGATTCGCTACACTGGGGGAATATTTAGCCCCCATGGCCACTCCCTTTGTTTGGGTGTAGTAATCCCCTTTATGCCAGAAATGACTCATGGTCATTTGTAGGCCATCCGTAATATATTTGATTTGTTCTCCTTTTAGATCAGTTTGCTTGTGTAACGCCCATTCAACGCTGCTCAAACCGTCATCCTGTCTGATATTGGTATACAGGGAATTAACGTCTATGGTTACTAGGATGTCGTCTTTTTGTATCTTGAAGTTTTTGAGTTCCTGGATTAATTGTCTGCTATCTTTCATGTATGATTTTCCTTCCGGTACGAGTGGTTGTAAGAATCCGTCTAGATACGCTCCCAGTCTGGAAAACAGTGAATCTATGCCACCGATTATTGGTCTTCCTGGAGGGTTAGATTTATTTTTGTGAATTTTGGGCACATATTAAATCACTGGAGTTTTTGCTGTTTCTGGGGTTAGATATCTGGCTTCTTTTTTTGTCAGTATTCCTCTTTTTCCCCCCCTTTGGATGTAGGCCTTCAATTTTTTCTCGTATTCTTATTTTGGATTCCCTTTTAATTTCTTATATGTGTCTGGTGTTCTTAGTAGTTTTTCCATTTCTGTTTCGTAGTCTTTTTTATTTAGTATAACTAGGCCTCCCCTTTGTCGGCCGGTCGTATCACTATGTCCTTCTTTTTCTTAATTTCTTTGATGGTATTCCAAATTTTGGTGTTCCTTGTTCTATGTGGGTTAATTTTCCTTAGATCTTTTTCCACCATCTTTTTGAAGACTACTATACTTTCATTTTGTTGTGTTTTAGGGTTAAAAATAGAGTTATGGGTTTGAGGTACATAAAGCTCCTTATTCTCACTAATTTCATTTATGAGTACCTGGGATTTCTTTCCAATTTTAATATTTTTATTTCATTATTAATATTTGTATTTTTTTTTTATTCTTATATTTTTTAATATTCTTAAATATCATGTAATTTATGTATTAAACTGTTATTTGCACCGTTTAATAGTGTGCCCAGTGCGTGCATAGACATTGTAAAACTTTCTAGAAATTATGGGCATTGCTCCGGGCTGTGTCACTGACCCGGATGTCAGTCTAAATTGTGGCAGGTAGTAAAGGACGAATAAACATAGCCGAGCGCCGCTAATTAATGTTTTCTTGTTAGCGGCTCAGGCTTCGGTTTCCATTACCACCACAAATATGGCCGCCAATATACCAGTGTGCAACCGCGCGGCTTAGGCTTCAGTCTCCAATATCCCTACAAAAATGGCTGCCAATACATCAGTATGCAACCGCACTAGGCTCCGGTCTCCAATATCCCCACAAAAATGGCCACCAATACATCAGTACGCAACCGCACTAAGCACACAGTGCACTATTTAAACTGATGAGGTGCAGCAAGATGGACGCCCCAGTAGAAGTCTGATGACGAAACGCGCATAGGGCGGAACTCACGGACGTCTTGCAGCATCCTCAGCCAAACGAACATAAGTTGTTCATGACACTTTCTTTCATGCTCGCTTTTTGCCTTGCAAATGTGAGTACATTAATTTACCAGTTATAAGAAAGTTTCTCATTACGGTTTTACACTATGGGCATCCCTCCTTTCTTTTATATGTAAAAACGGTAAAACAACATTTAAAAGCACAGACCAGGGACATCCAGGAGAGCTACACAGTGGCAAATACTGTGACTGCCTGCACCCCTGCAGGGGGAAGTGAATCCGGTGAGTGCAAGCAGAATAAGAGCACGCTGTTGAGGCACTATTAACCAGCCAGCACCTGGACAAGAAGTTTCCCATATCAATTTGTTTCCTAGAGAGGGGATTCCCTCAAGACCACTCCAAAAGACTTTTTTTGCAATCAATGGAACTTTTCTTATCCAATAACACTGGTTCTAAGCACATAAGTCACTTTTTTGTATAATCTAGCACAAGTCACTTTGTTGTAATACCAACACCTTTTTTCTGCACTATTTGCACGTTGTCATTTTGCATATAGGTAATGAAATATAAGATTGTGGCACTTTATTCTGAAATTTCACCCATATCACAATGAGGTAGAAATAAGAACTAACAACCTTGCATTAATCACAGATTGTGACTTAAATCATTCACGTAGTTAAAGAAACCATTATTTATTCTTTCCCGGCACACACAGGAATTCTAATTATATTTATCTTTTATTTATGGTTTTCGTCAATGTCTATTATTTATATACATCATTTAAGATTCACAGAAATTAAATACACCAAGCACCAAACAGAGTAATTGTTCACCACATAAAAAAAAAAAAATTACTCCATAAGGGCAGCGTCATACCTACTCCTGCTTTCCACACATTTTCTAATACACTCCACCTAGGTGGAATTGTATTCGTAGAGGCAGCAGCTCTATATTTCAGGAACGTTTTAGCCACTGCACGGATTTACCCCATACATTCATTTGGATGTATTTTACCAAATTCTCCCCAAATAGTCGCTCCCCATTAAAAGGGAAACTAGTCAGAAGCTTTTTGCAAGATGCTTTGGCTGACCAACTTTTTAGCCACATGGTCCTACACATGTGTTTTAGCACAAACGCAAGTCGGGACACTTGGTGAAGAGTCTTTTTATGGCGTCTATGGCAAAACATAGCGCCTTTTGTAGTTCAGCTAACTCACGGGCCTGTTGTGCAGGGACCTCCCTAAGGGCCTCTTTGAACTGGTCCTTTAAGGACTGACAGATGCCTATTGCAGTGACTGCAGGCTGAGAAACAGCACCTGCCAAGGAAAAAGAGGATTTTAAGAAAAATTCCAACTTTTTATCTGTTGGATGCTTAAGCATTTGTGCATTGTCTACTGGAAAAGTTAAATTTTTATTGATGCTGGAAATCGCAGCGTCTACTGCTGGTACTTTCCCTCTTTTGTGAATTTCTCCTCCATGGGATAGAGAACTGAGAAACTCTTTGGAGGGAGAAAATGCTTATCCGGATGATCCCATTCAGCATAAATAAGCTTTTCTAGTAATGCATGGACCGGAAACGCATGAAAAGGCTGTAAAGGTTTTAAAGAACCCAGGGAAGGGACCGAACTTTCAGCTGACTCTGTTAGGGGTAGCATGAAAGTGGAACGAACCATCTCTGTAATAGTTTGTACCATCAATCTCTCAGATTGCGAGGTTGCATAAGGTTCATTAACTTTTGTCGGCTTTTTTTTCTACATGATCGCCTGAGGGTAATACCTTACCCTGTGCCCACTGTTCCCTTGGTAAAGGGTTTGAGGTGGGGAAGGGGGATCTAGCACGCTTCCTATCCCCTTGGATGGAGGATGCGATTAAACCTGCAAATATTCCTTCTAAGCCCTGCAGGGCAGAGGAAAATGCATCTTCAGTCACGTATACAGGGGCTGAAGTGTGAGAAGCAGTTGCACCACCAATAGGTTCCAATGACTCACCCTGGCTTGCCATATCTGGTATCTCCGGAGAGGATAACAGTGTGGAGGCATGGCTGGAGTTCCCAGCACCTGGGGGTGGCATTTTTGGCACCCTTGTGGTAGCTCTGGAAGTCACAATGCTAAGCACAAAAGCAGAGGCACTTTAAGACAAATATACTATTTGCTGAGCAATAGTCTAGCAATAATGTTACCGTACAGATCAATTTCTGATGCTGAATAACAATTATATTTCCTGTACTGGAAATGCCTGTATACACCGTTTATGTGACCCAGCGCTCCTGTGTCCTGTGTGATAGCCTCTTCACTTCAGCTGCTCTTGACAGAGACTTTCTGTCATTAGAGCATCAGCTTTATATGAGAGACTTCAGGTGTGAGCCTGATTACTTCCCAGTATGTGTGCCGTGTGCTCCACGTGGACGCTGAGTCCTGCACACAGCGCCGCCTGTCTTACACCATGCCCCCTTTCAGTGACCTGCCCTCCTCTTTTCAAACTAACTTTAGCCTGCGCGCGGCATGCATTCTGGACTGTAATGCAGACCCAAAGGAGGAGGCTGCCAGCGCCATCTGGCTCTCCTGTCAGTTTCACTGTATGGGTGCAACAAGCTTTAAACAGGCAAGTAAAACATAATAAAATGTTATTAAACTGCTGCTGGCAAACCTCCCAACCCAAAGCTCCGCTTGATGTATTAAAAAAGCAGCTCTACCACACCTCGAGGGGCTATATATATATATATATATATATATATATATATATATATATATATATATATATATATTCTCATTAAGTGTAAATCAGTTTAGCGCTGACACATTGCCAAATACTTAAATATGCACTACTACCCAAATGATGTAGTACAGCCTTAACATTGCTGTACCCCCAGCCCCTTAGTTTCCCCAATTGGAGGGGGGAAGGAACATTTTGTTCAATTCAAACCCCCTCGTGCAACTTGGACCACACAAGCTGTTGTAGCTTGACAGAGCTGCTGAGAAACAACGTAATAAAATATGTGTATCTTTACTCCCTCTAGAGGACATTTTAAGGCATTACAATGTTTAATATATGAAGAAAGGCATAGGTGGACTTTTTACAGTTCCTAAGCTTCTTCCCTTACCTTATCCTCACTGCAGAATACTGCTGAAACAGACAGATCCAAACTTCACCCATCACAGCGGGCTGCGTTAGTAAACCTTTAAAGAACAGGTCCCTATTAATAGGGGTTCCACTCCTTTAGACCTGTATAGCACCCCTCAGGAGCAACTTTAGGTAATGTAGCAAGACGAAAAATAGTCCTGGTTCCTAGGGTCCAGCCCTCAAAGAGAAGAGTTAAAGTCAACACCTCGTTCTTCTATGCACGGCCCGGGTACCATCCTGTGGCCTCAGTGGTGTGGATGGATGCAGTTGTGGAGGTTTTTTAAATCCAGCATGAATCCCTCCTGGAGCCAGAAGAACCAGAAGAAGAAGAAGATGAAGGAAGATAGAAGAAAGAAGAAGCATTTAAATAAAGGAATTGTCAAAAACTGTCTCTTGTAATTTTTAACATTTTTGACAGTTTTTTTAGTGAAATGGTAGGGGTAAGTACCCCCTTACCATTTCACACGGGGGGGGCAGGATCTGGGGGTCCCCTTGTTAAAGGGGGCTTCCAGATTCCGATAAGCCCCCCGCCCGCAGACCGGCCAGGGTTGTGGGGATGAGGCCCTTGTCCTCATCAACATGGGGACAAGGTGTTTTGGGGGGCTACCCAAAAGCACCCTCCCAATGTTGAGGGCATGTGGCCTGGTACGGTTCAGGAGGGGGGGCGCACTCTTGTCCCCCCCTCTTTTCCTGCGGCCTGCCAGGTTGCGTGCTCGGATAAGGGTCTGGTATGGATTCGTGGGGGGACCTGTCCCTGTCCCTGTCCCCGCTGAAAAAAAGCATCCCAACAGCAAGATGCTGCCACCACCATGTTTCACAGTGGGGTTTGTGTGTTCAGGGTAATATGCAGTGGTGGTATTCCACCACACATAGCATTTTGCTTTTAGGCCAAAAAGGTACATTTTGGTCTCATCTGACTAGAGCACATTCTTCCACATGTTTACTGTGTCCCCCACATGGCTTCTAGCAAATTGCAAACGGGACTTCTTATGGCTTTCTTTCAACAATGGCTTTCTTCTTGTCACTCGTCCATAAAGGCCAGATTTGTGGAGTGCATGACTAATAGTTGGCCTGTGGATGGATTCTCCCAGCTGAGCTGTGGACCTCTGAAGCTCCTCCAGAGTGGACAAGTTAATGGTTAAGTTAACCTGAAGGGTCTGGTATGGATTTTGGGGGGACTCCCATGCATTTTTTTTTCAATTTTGGTTCGGGGTTCCCCTTATTATTCATACCAGACCCAAAGGGCCTGGTAATGGACTAGGGGGGAGAGAACCCATGCTGTTTTTTTTTAATGAGTTTCATCTATATTGCCGAGACCCGACAATTCATTACAGCCGCGATCAGTTTAAAATTACTTTTTTTCCTTTAGAAATGTAATTTTGCTGTGGTATTCTAAACACGAGGAAAACTATTCCACTTTACAGGCATACTATAGACAACTCCCAGGCACAAAATTCAAAGGAATATTTTGTTTTTATTTGTTTCATTTTAAGCATTAATAAAATCATTGCTCCCAAAAAAAGTCTATTTTTAAAACTTTTTTGTATTGATAAATGTCCCCTGAGGCAGGACCCAGGTCCCCAATCACTTTTATGGCAATAACTTGCATATAAGCCTTTAAAATGAGCACTTTTGGTTTTTCATGTTAGTGTCCCATGGACTTTAACGGGGTTCCGCGGCTTTCGATTTTTTTACACTATACTGAATAAATTGATCTAACAAAATTTTCCAAGATTTTCGAGCATCGGGGTACAAGTAGGTAATATACAGTATATGGGCAATTAATTTTAGCTTGTCTTACATTTTTATTAGATAATGATTGAATAATGTTATTATTAAGCATATTTCCTATTATTTCATAATTAAAAACAACTCAGTCTTGCAATTATATTGAGGAGGCTGAGAGGGATGTAGCTAATTATGAACAGTATGTGTGTAGTCTTGAACCATTTAGGAGAATTATTGACTAAATCATTGTTATTATTTTTGCCCTTTTTCTAAATCAAAACCTGAATGAATAGAATAAAGAGGGTAGGCAGTTGTAAAAAAAATAAATAATGAAGAACCATTAAAAAATTAAAAGGAAGCAGTAAGATGAACTTTCATTAAATCAATCCTGTAGCCATATATGTTTGTAGATCATGAAGATTAGTAAAAATTATATTAAGAGGTCAGCCAATGAGCAAAGATGGGGGTTTGGAAAGCTTTGCTGGATGAGGACTGAAAAATAGGAAGAAAGGGTTGCTGAGCATTTTAAAAACAAGTAAGTTAACTGAAATGTTATACTTAGGGTGTTTGGAAACCAACAAAGCTATTTTTAGAAAATTTCAAAATCTAAGGAGTAGTTAACAGTCATGGTAAGTCTTGTAGCAGCATTCATGGTAGATTTTAAGAGTCAAGGAGACAATGATGTTTTAGTAGGAAAAGTAAAAAAATTAGGGTAACCTATAGCCACTTCAGCCCCGGAAGAATTTACCCCCTTCCTGACCAGTGCGTTTTTTGCGATTCGGCACTTCGTCACTTTGACAATTGCGCGGACGTGCGACGTGGCTCCCAAACAAAATTGACGTCCTTTTTTTTCCACAAATAGAGCTTCCTTTTGGTGGTACTTGATCACCTCTGCGGTTGTTCTTTTTTGCGCTATAAACAAAAAAAAACGACAATTTTGAAAAAAAACGCATCATTTTTTACTTTTTGCTATAATATCCCCAAAAATTAAAAAAAACATTTTTTTTCCTCAGTTTAGGCCAATACGTATTCTTCTACATATTTTTGGTAAAAAAAATTGCAATAAGCGTTTATTGATTGGTTTGCGCAAAAGTTATAGCGTTTACAAAATAGGGGATAGTTTTATGGCATTTTTATTAATTTTTTTTTTTTTACTAGTAATGGCAGCGATCAGCGATAATTTTTTATGACTTTGACATTATGGTGGACACATTGGACATTTTTGACACATTTTTGGGACCATTGTCATTTATACAGCAATCAGTGCTATAAAAATGCACTGATTCCTGTGTAAATGACACTGGCAGTGAAGGGGTTAACCACTAGGGGGCGGGGGAGGGGTTAAGTCAGTACTAGGGAGTGTTTTCTAACTGTAGGGGGGATGGGCTAGCTGTGACATGTCACTGATCTCTGCTCCCGATGACAGGGAGAGATCAGTGACACTGTCACTAGGCAGAATGGAGAGATGTTGTTTACATTGGCATCTCCCCATTCGTCCTCTCCGTGAGGCGATCGCGGGTATCCCCGCGGCGATCGAGTCCGCGGGACCCGCAACCCGACTCACGGAGCTCCCGGGCCCACGCGCAGCCGGCGGCGCGCACGCAATGACACGGCGGGAAATTTAAAGGGACGTACCTGTACGCCCATTTGCCCAGCTACGCCATTCTGCCAACGTACATCGGCGTGCGCCAGTCGAGAAGTGGATAGAGATCAACTGTATAGGCAATGCTGCTGTACTGTGTAATTCCAAATTAATGTATTGTTTAAAACTACATACTTATGCCATCAGTCAAATTCTGGATTTGAATTTTAAATTTTCATGCATTTTTCAAGGTTCATGTTGACTTACTTATAAGCTATAATATTCATATATGTGGTATTAAACACAAAAACAAAAATGAAATATATTACAGCTTACAAATCCCTACCTTAAATGTAGTGACTACATTCAGCAGCATTGTCAAACTGGGGAGAGGGTAGTGTTGGAGGCACTAGCAGATTTACATGGACTTGAATAATAAATTCAGTCATAAAAGTCAAAGTCAAACTCCTGCTTTGTATTTTTTTTTTTTTTTTTTTTTAGTATTCAATTTTTTATTTAGTTATCAGAACATAAAATAACAAATAAAGACGTTAAGAAAGGTATAACCGGATTCACACCATTACAGTTACATAGTATAGCGAATGCATTTTTGATAAATATATTAAGTCAGTATAAATAATAATCGTGAATAATCCTTCAAATTCATATCTTTAAATTCAGTTTATAGCTAGTAAACCTCCAAGAATAAACCTATTCACCCCTAGGGGAGCAAACTGTGAACAGGTCTATTCTAACTTGAATATACAAAAGAGAGAACAGGATGTAGTCTAGTAAATCAATGTATTCTAGCGAGTCAAACCAATCAGGAAATGAAAGCAGCATAAGTCTCTACAAGGAATAAGTGATACCAACAGGCTACCTAGTGGTAGTTAAGACTTAGCGTGCCAGTCTTTTAGTACTGTAGATGCTTTAGGATGTATGATCCATACATATCAGTGCTTCTTAAAGTGAATTATGCTATATATTTTAAGTGCTAACAGTAATTCATAGTACGCCTGGGTGTTGACTCTAAGAATGACATCACACAGGTTAGGGGCCTCATTGATCATCCTTCTCCGAGGCTTGACGACCCTTAACAAAGCCTATTTGGTCAGAGTCGACCAGGTAAGGGGTAATTTCTTTTTTTTTTTCCAATAATTTTCTGTATTGAAGGAAAATAGAGAGCATATACAAGTAAACGAAAACAGTAGTATAACAATGAAAAATTTACAGCAAATTATTGTATCGTTGTACATAAAAAGAAAAACAGACACTTTGATACTGATTCAGCCATGACTAAGGTGCCCTCTCCGCTAGTCTTCCCATATAATCTCTGGGGCGGAGGTAAATAGCAAAATGTATCCAGCATGCCCACTTATGGCTAAATTTTGTCGTGAGATGTGAATGAGTTTTTCCATTTCGGCAACTTTCTGTAGTCTTATGAACCATTGAGGGTCGAAACCTGTGTTGAGTGCCAATGAATAGGGATGCATTGTTTCGCTGCATTAATCATATGCATGGTAAGGGATTTATAATAGGAGGAGTGTGGTAAGGGCGAGTGATGGAGAAGGAATTTGGCTGGGGTAAGCTCTAGGCTGTACCAGGTAACCTGGGCGGTTATGCGACAAACATCTGACCAGAAGTGTTGCAGAGGGGGACATGACCACCAGATGTGGAGTAAGGAGCCCCTGTACCATGAGTTCTTTGGATCTCATGGTAAGGGGTGTCAAGGGGGGGACGTTTTGTTAAGGTTATAAAGGGAGGAATAATATTTTTCAAATTCCGAGGCTATGTCGTTATTGTTGGAGAGGATTGTACCTATGGGAGAGTGTAACTGATGGATCGTGTTGTTGGATCTTTTCTTGCGCAGAGCTTGTGCGAGGAGATGACTGTTCTTGTTCCCGTACTCATAAAAGAGCTTTTGAGAAAGAGTGTAATTTTTTTAAAGATTATATTTCAGTTCTTCCTGAATAAGTGTACGGGTTTCGGTCAGTTCGGAGAGCGTTTGCAGGGCTAGTGTATGCTTATGAATCCTTTCTAATTTTTTCAGTTTGGCAAATAAAGCTGCTAGTTTTTCTTTTTTAGTCTTTTTTAGTGTTGATGCTATAGAGATCAGTTTGCCTCTTATAACACATTTGTGTGCCTCCCACTGTGTTAACTTTGATGTGCCTGGTGTGTCATTCTCTGTCAAGTCATTGGTCAGGCATTCACCAATCACTTTTCCATTTGTCTCGTCTGTCAATATGGATGGATCTAGTTTCCATATGTATGTATTATTGGTTTTGTCTGGGAATGTAAGGGTCATTGAAATAGGATGGTGGTCTGAAAGCGTCATCGGGTCTTTTGTTGCTGACTTCAAGCTGGGTAGATCTTGTTGTGTGAGGAAAAGGTAATCAATGCGTGAATATTTATTATGGGGGGCTGAGTAATAGGTGTAATCTTTGTCTTTGGGATGGAGCGTCCTCCAGGAGTCATGTAGTGTCAGGTCTTGGAAACATCGTCGGATTTGTCGTAATGCTTTGTAGGGTAAATGAGATCTGCCCGAGGAGGAATGTAGAAGAGGGTCTAGGGGGACGTTAAAGTCCCCCCCTAGTATTAAGATGCCTTCCTGAAAGGAGGTTAGTTGTTTGGTCACGGATCGTAGAAAGGGGACTTGGGCTGTGTTGGGACTGTAAATGTTGGCTAACATGATCCTTCTGTTATTAAAGGAGCCTTTGAGGAAGATGTATCTTCCTTGTTCGTCTAGAAAGGTATCTGTCACTTGTAGAAATGTATTTTTAGAGAGGAGGATGGATATTCCTTTAGTTTTGGAAGTAGGGGAAGTTGCATGGTAGCTATGAGGGAAAGAGCGATTTTTAAGTGTCGGGATATTTTTTGAGCAGAAGTGTGTCTCTTGAAGGAACACTACATTCGCTTTTGTACTACGTAATGTGGATAAGAGTTGTGAGCATTTTTCTGGGGTGTTTAAACCTCTGGTGTTGAGGGAAAGGATTTTTAGTGAGATATTGGAGGAAGCTGTTTTAGAATGAGCCATGGTGGTTGAACGGAAAGGTTTATCGGGTATGATATCTTGCCGTGTAAGGGAAGCCAGAGACAAAGAGGGAGGGGGGGAGGACCAGCTTTATAGGTGTGGTTGAAGAGGGGCTGAGGGGAGGTTGTGACTGGAGATGGGATGTGGGTGTAGGTTTTTAAGGGGGAGAAGAGAGAGGGGTTCTCCAAAGGGGGAGGTAGGTGATGGTACCGGTTGCTGGGATTGCCTGTAATCCCTCTCAAATTAATGGGAGATGCCGGTTTAGGTCAGCTAGGGCTACCAGAGTCCGCTGTTGTCAGGGGTAGTAGGTGACATTCGGTCAATGGAGGGAGCACTGTGTCCATATGAGGTCATGTGAATCACGTAGGGAGGTGGCAAGTAATGTAATTAGGGTGTGAAAGGATGGTGAGCGCATCTGTAGATTTTGGTGGCGCTGCAGAATGCATGTGCAGATGTGACAGTAGAGTGAAAATACATCTAGTATATAAAGGGGAGTCATACAGGAAGGATTGGTGGTACTTTCATAGTGGCAAGCTATAAGCACATGTGAGTTATTAAATGATGACCTAAAGTTATTCCATCATAGAATAAATACAAAATAGTGAAAATCACATATGTAGTAATAATTGTTAATGTGAGTCCATACCCTAGAGGGTGTATACAAAAAAGAAAACACAAATGCAAATTGAAAAATGTAAAGTTCATAAGTGCAAAATAGTAAAATAAAGTTCATAAGTGTCATAAGTGAAGAAATAAATCCAAAAAAAATAAATCCAAAAAAACTATTGCAGGGTCCGGGATTACATGGTCCACTGCTAGTGCAGCCCACCACCAGATGGTAAAATTGGAGGCTTACCAGAAAGCCTGCGACCGCCCTTATTCAGGGGGGTCAATACAGGCTTAGTAGTGGAAGATAGATTCCCGTAGATGATTCACAATAGGTTCCTTAGGCTGTTCTCCCGCTCTCCTCGCCAAACAGATGGTCCGCAGCAACTGGGACACCAATGTGGAGGGAATGCTCCCAGGGGTTCCTTTCCAGTGATTCTTCCCAATTGGGCCATAAGCCACAAATCCCAAGAAAAAAACAAAGGGGACTCCAATAGTGTAGATTGACTAAAAAGGCTTTGGTTTATTAAAAGTCATTCTGATTCTCCTTTTTGCCTCTTGTCTGGGCTCAGATACAAATGACTCTACACCTCTCCAGCCTTCTATCACCTGCACCTACACAAAAAAAACCCCCGTCAAACCATCGTTTCCATAGCAAATGTGATTGGAGTGTCTAGGGGCCTTTCCATGAGTTCATTAAACAAAGCAGTGATCTTCTGGTTCAGTTGGGCGGGATCAATCGATTCCAGGACCATTAAACAAAGCAGTGATTGTCTGGTTCAGTTGGGCGTGATCAATCGATTCCGGGACCCCTCTCACCCTAAGATTGCGGCATCTACCTCGATTATCGAGGTCTTCCATGTGCCGATTTATGTCCCTAAGATGGACAGCATGGGATTCGGTAACTTGCTGTATGTGACATAGCGAGGAGTCATGGCGCGTCTGGGTCATTTCTACTTCCTCTACCCTGAATTACATGGCCTGCAGGTCAGATCTCATGTCCGTAATGGCTGCCATAAGGGTGGATTTTATGTCCGCTGCGACACTGCGGAGGTCATCAATAGTGACAGCCTGGGAATTCCTCTGATCTGTATGCGATCCAGCCGAGCTCCGAGCTCCGGAGCGGCGGGGGCAAACGCTCGGGGAGCGGGACTCACGTGAGGAGGCTGCGTGGGAGGTCTGCGTCTTCCCCATAGGCCGTGAGCAGAAGATCTCTGGAATCTGTCTGCCTAACTGTGTTTCTTGTTCCCTGGGAGAGTGGGATTTCATCGCTGAGGCGCTGCGGGATGTTCTCACCATGTTGTAGGCAGTTTTGAGTGCTTAAAAGCTAAAGTAGCTGAACCTCATGGATGGGAGCTCCAGGTCTACACGTCCATCTTGGAACGGTAAGGGGGGTAATTTCTAACAAACGATTGGCCAATATTTTGGCATAAATTTTAATGTCCGAATTGAGCAACGAGATTGGTCGATAGTTTGAAGGAGATGTCAAGTCTTTGTCAGATTTCGGGAGAGTAATTATTACCCCTTCTAATAGTTCTTTTGGACAACATTTGGCTGTAGCTATGTAATTAAACAGGTTTGTTAAGTGTGGAGCTAAAATATTAATGAATGTTTTGTAATATTCGTTAGATAGACCGTCATTACCTGGCCGTTTTATGCAGCGGAAGGTCTTTTATAACTTTCTGGGTTTCCATTAACGATATGGGTTGATTTAGTGTGTCAAGTGTATTAGAGTCAATTTTGGGTAAGTTCACTTTGTCTAAGAATACTGTAATGTCTTTTAACATTGGTTGGATAGTATCCTTGTCATTTTTTAAAATTGTATAAATCTCCATAATAATTTGAGAAAGCATCTGCTATTTCTTGTGGGTTTATTAATGCTTTCCCAGATTTATGATGAATTAGTCTATCAATTTTTTGTGTTCTTTGGCGGTGACGTAGTACAGAAGCCATCAATATGCCTGCCCTATTATTTTGGGAGTAATAATTCAATTTCAGTCGTTTGAGGTATTTGTTATGGTTAGTTAATAAAGTTGTCCTAAGCTCATTCCTTTTGTTGTTGAGTTTTTGTAATAAGTTAGAATTTTCTGGAGATTGCTTAAGTTCTTTTTCAAGACTAGATATATCTTTTAAAAGGGTAGCAACACATTTTAGCCTTTCTCTTTTATCCCTAGATGCCATCTGGATAAGGAAACCCCTAATAAAGGCTTTGTGTGTACACCACAGATTTGTAGTGGATGTAGAGCCATTATCATTAAAATCAAAGAATTCTGTCAATTTGTTCTTCATTGCAGACACGTATCTCTCTTGAGAGAATAGAAATGTATTATTCTTCCAAAGGGTTAACGTTAGGCCTTGTTGGCCTGTCGTAATAGATAAAGTGATTGGTGAATGGTCCCACCAAGTGATATTATGAATTTGTGCATCTGAAATTTTTTGTAAGAGCATTTTGTCTGCAATGAAGAAATCAATTTTGAAATAAGTTTTATGTACATTAGAGAAAAATGTGTAGTCTTTTTCAGTAGTATGTAAACACCTCCATGGATCATAAATCTTCCTCAGCGAAAATATTACCAAGACTCAATCTATTTGTGCGGTTTCTTTTAGTAGTATCTACATTAGGATCCATCGGGGCATTCAAATCTCCGCAGATGATAATATGCCCTTTCTGTATTTTCCGTACCTTTCAACAGCTTACGGATGAATTTTTGTTGATGCTTGTTAGGAGCATAAATGTTGGCTATTGTGTAAGTAACATTGTCTATAATAGCAACTGGAATTATATACCAACCATGGTCGTCTATTACTGAGTGCAAAAGGTGGAATGAGACTGTCCCTTTGATTGCCGTTATAACACCTTTCTTCTTTTTGAGGTTGTTAGATCAGAATATATGTGGAAAAAGAGGATGCTTTTGCTTTCGCAAAATGCGACTCTTGTACACATATGATGTCACTCTGAAGTTTGGTAGCATCAGTCCAGAGAGCTTTTCTTTTATGAGGACTGTTAAGCCCGTTTGTGTTCACAGAAATTTTTTTAAGTTGCGACATTTTTTAAGGTGTTGATGATAAGTAGCAGCGACATCCTATTGTGGATAAGCCAAGATATATAATGATCATGTTCCTGAGTGGAGAGACCAACCCTGAAGGAAAAAAAGATAGATTCTCATAGAATGTATGAGTAATTTTGAAATCCTGTTATAAAAAAAAAAATAAGGAGACAAAAATAGAAACAATCATAAAAATTCAGAACGTTGAAGAAAAACTTTGAGTCGCCATGCAACTGTAGGGTGCACCAATGTGCACTTATAGATAGGGGGAAATTTACCATGCCTTCCGGGGTAAAAGTTTCCCTGAGAACAGATAGGTTTGAGGGTTTAGCGATATAAGCAGTGAACCGTAGTAATCCAGTGAGTTTAGGCATGACCAAGTTGCTTTTCTTGTGCGATTTTATACTGCAAATTTGCTCTGAGAGTTATCTTCATCCATGGGGAGTAACCCCCATTTCCCCAACAACTTCAGGCCATCATCCAGTGTATGGATATTATACAAAAAAAAAAGGAGACAATAAGCCCTACTCCAATCCTCCTATCTCAGCGCTAAAGGATATTCGGTATATGCAGATGGAAGATAATAATGGTAATAAACCGCAGTGATTTAACCTGATGTCACCATATTCTGAGTGAGATATCTCTCAGCAGCCACTTAATACAAAAAGAAATATAAATATGGATGAATGAATGTACTATATGAAACAGCAATAAACCCATCAAAGCAGTGCTATTTTCAGTCCCCAATGCTGACTGATAAAACAAAGTCTTTGTAAATGCAAGCAAAACACATGCAGGCAGGCAAATTCCAACAAAGACACAGCGGTTGGAGCTCGGTCTGGATTACCTTATATGAATAGTAGATCTGATGAGTGCACCTTTCACCATCTATTGGGACACCTTGTGCTGCACACACCCCGTAGGGGTTCAAACTCACTGGAGCCAAGAGGTTAACAAGCCTTGGATCAAATCCTCTCTCTGGTTACTCCCGAAGTCCTCCAGGGTTGATAATCAGATAACAGCAACAATGTCCACATGTAAAAAAGAGACCCCAAATAGTCCAGTACCATTTTGATAATTTATTGTAAGTCACAAATAAGAGAAAGAAAACTAATAAAGTAAATACACTGTAAAAATCAGTGGGCGCAGTTCCTTACAAAGGATAGACTTCTAGCTTTCAGTTGGTTGGTAATAGTGGATAACTCAAACTGCTTCTCTCAAAGCACAAGGGTACTGGTTGCAGACTGGATGGATGATACACACTCACAGCTGATCAGTCCTTCATTCCACTAGTATACAACTACAAGCTTGGAGCGCACTGCATGTCAACCAGGCACAGCTGATCCGCACTTCCTCGCTCTCGTGTCTGAAGCTTCAGGCTAGAAGCACACTGCGTCCTCAAGTGATAACGGTTGCCGTGGTATCGTGCTCTGACTAGTTTCGTCAGGAAGACTTTTTCAAAGAGCATGACTACACGGCTTGTTGAACAAAATTTATCTGAAAACAGGGGGTGTGGCGCGACCAACACTCCGCCCTAATGAGTCAATACTTGGTAAGCACTAGGTCTGATTGGAAGGTGCGTCCCTATCTTAAACAGGGAGCGTATCCATACTCCAACCAACCGAAAGCTGCAGGCTGCACATTTAAATGACAATGCGGTCTATTTATACCAGAATCCTGCATTACATCTGCAAACTCCCAATTCCTTGTGAGAAACAGTACTTATGCCCTGGATTAAAACTAAACATCTCCTCTTCCATATATTCCAGGTGAAACTGAAGAGAGAGAGTCGCTTAACCCCCAAACATAATTAAGCTATATGGATGTCGCAGTGTAGTGACCAAGTAATTAATATACCCATAGTTCCTCACCCAATATACTTATCATATTAAATCAGATAAGTTTATCACATTGCGACATAAAATTGACATAAAATTAACAAAAAATAAAATTGTTACATACAAAATCGCATATAATCGCAGCAACAGAACTTGTGATAAAATCACGAAAATAATAATGATTAAAATCTAATCAGATTAAAATTACCTGACATACCTATTGACATAAAATGTTACATACAAAATCGCATATAATCGCAGCAACCTCGGAACTTGTGATAAAGTCACAAAAATAATAGTGGTTAAAATCTAATCAGATTAAAATTACCTGCACGGCATAATCTAAAATTCTACGTAGATGGAAAGCGGAAGTGGATAAAAGATTCTCCAGTACCTCTCTGTATCACATAGTTCCACATTGTACATACACAATAAAAAAATATGTAATCCAAATGGGGCACAGTTATTAAGTTATCTATACAGAAAACAGATCGAAATCTCAGAATGAGGAACCCCTCAATTAAAACTCTAATACATTGTGTAATCGTCCACTCTAGTGAACCTAAAAATCGCTAATAAAGCAAGGACTATTACACCACTCAGCTGTCTGAATTGTTGTCAGATAAAGATACATACGAGATGCTAGGTAAGGATCCAACCCCTCAGTACAGAGCCGAATTAAAAACGCTGATTGATTTTGGCTATCGCCCACATGTCCTTACGGACAAAGAAAAAAGATTTCTGTTCCCCAGCAGTAGTCGCACCCCTACTATTTACACCCTTCCAAAAATCCACAAGAATTCGACCAATCCCCCCCTAGACCCATAGTTAATGGGATTGATTCGGTCACCTCAAGATTAGGACAGTATTTAGACATATTCCTACAAAAAAAGTGTAACCACAACCAGAACCTATTTGAAAGACACTAAGAGTTTATTACAGGATCTGAAAGAAATCAGCTTAGCAGGAAAGAATGAGGTGTATCTGGTCACATCTGATGTGACCAGTCTTTACACTATTATCCAACATGAGGATGCTCTACTAGCACTCAATTGGGCATTGAGTAAAAGGGAAGATCTGCCTCTGAGACAAAAAATATTTCTTAGAGATGCGTTAGACTTCTGTCTCTCTCACAATTACTTCTGGTTTGACCATCATTTCTTCACCCAGAAGAGGGGGCGTTGCAATGGGCGTGAAATTCATGCCCAGCATCGCTAACCTCTTTATGGGTGAATGGGAGGATAAAGAGATTTTTAGAGACAGAAGACCAGAACTCTTATATTACAAACACTACATTGATGACCTGATATTGATATGGGCAGGTTCAGAACTGGCACTTCAAGATTATATGTCTCATTTGAACAACAATACTCATAATATCAGACTTATGAGCCAGTGGAGCACTGAGGAAATACACTTTTTAGATGTGAACATCTACAGAGTTGGTGACAGAGTACAAACGAAAGTGTTCTTCAAACCCACCAACAGAAATAGTTATCTTCCAGTGCATAGTGGCCACCATCCGCTATGGTTGAAAAATGTGCCCAAGGGCCAAATATTGAGGGTCAGGAGAAATTGCTCCGAATTAGAGGACTTTGACCAACAGGTTAGAGTATTAAAAAATAGGTTTGTGGAAAAAGGGTATAAATCTTGGTTTTTAGACCCTATTATTGAGGAGATTAGGGCTCTCCCTCGAGATCATTGTTTAAGAGATGCACCCAGGATGGAAAGAAACATAGATCATGAATGGAGTTTCATATCTCCCTTCCACTCACAGTACAAGGAGGTGGAGAATATTTTCCATAAGCATTGGCATGTCCTATGTCTGGATAGGACACTGGCAAGTGTTCTACCTGACAAGCCCAAGTTCATTTACCGTAAGGCGCCAAGCTTCTGGGATGTTATAGTCAAAAAGCTTATTGATCCCCCTGGGAGAAATCCAGCCTTCTGGGAACAAAATGTTTTTTTTGCGTGCCGGAAGTGCAAAGCGTGTAGAATGGTGGCGAGACCTATGAGAAAAAGAGAAAAATTCGCTGCAACTTGCAACAATAGGGAATTTGAAATTAAGCACTTTATAACATGTAATACATCACATGTAGTGTATGCCCTGCGTTGTCCATGTGGATTAATGTACATAGGTCGCACTAAGCGTCTTTTAAGAGTGAGAATCGCTGAGCATGTGCACAACATTACTATTGGCTATAAAGACCATAACGTATCCCTGCATTTCAAATTACATCACGGACAAGATCCTGCTGGATTGTTATTTTGGGGGATTGATCACATCAAACAATCTTGGAGGGGGGGTAATATAATAAGGGATTTATCAAAAAAACAAACTCAATGAATTTTTTTAACTGACACTCTTAGCCCGAAAGGGTTAAACATCGAACTCGATATTAATTGCTTTATTAGCGATTTTTAGGTTCACTAGGGTGGACGATTACACAATGTATTAGAGTTTTAATTGAGGGGTTCCTCATTCTGAGATTCAGATCTGTTTTCTGTATAGATAACTTAATAACTATGCCCCATTTGGATTACATATTTTTTTATTGTGTATGTACAATGTGGAACTATGTGATACAGAGAGGTACTGGAGAATCTTTTATCAACTTCCGCTTTCCATCTACGTAGAATTTTAGATTATGCCGTGCAGGTAATTTTAATCTGATTAGATTTTAACCACTATTATTTTTGTGACTTTATCACAAGTTCCGTGGTTGCTGCGATTATATGCGATTTTGTATGTAACATTTTATGTCAATAGGTATGTCAGGTAATTTTAATCTGATTAGATTTTAATCATTATTATTTTCGTGATTTTATCACAAGTTCCGATGTTGCTGCGATTATATGCGATTTTGTATGTAACAATTTTATTTTTTGTTAATTTTATGTCAATTTTATGTCACAATGCGATAAACTTATCTGATTTAATATGATAAGTATATCGGGTGAGGAACTATGGGTATTTTAATTACTTGGTCACTACACTGCGACATCCATATAGCCTAATTATGTTTGGGGGTTAAGCGACTCCCTCTCTTCAGTTGCACCTGGAATATATGGAAGAGGAGATGTTTAGTTTTAATCCAGGACATAAGCACTGTTTCTCACAAGGAATTGGGAGTTTGCAGATGTAATGCAGGATTCTGGTATAAATAGACCGCGTTGTCATTTAAATGTGCAGCCTGCAGCTTTTGGTTGGTTGGAGTATGGATAAGTTCCCTGTTTAAGATAGGGACGCACCTTCCAATCAGACCTAGTGCTTACCAAGTATGGACTCATTAGTGTTGGTCGCGCCCCACCCCCTGGTTTTCAGATAAATTTTGTTCAACAAGCCGTGTAGTCATGCTCTTTGAAAAAGTCTTCCTGACGAAACTAGTCAGAGCATGATACCACGGCAACCGTTATCACATGAGGACGCAGTGTGCTTCTATCCTTAAGCTTCAGACATGAGAGGGAGGAAGTGCGGATCAGCTGTGCCTGGTTGACACACAGTGCGCTCCAAGCTTGTAGTTGTACACTAGTGGAATGAAGGATTGATCAGCTGTGAGTGTGTATCATCCATCCAGTCTGCAACCAGTACCCTTGTGCTTTGAGAGAAGCAGTTTGAGTTATCCACTATTACCAACCAACTGAAAGCTAGAAGGCTATCCTTTGTAAGGAACTGCACCCACTGATTTTTACAGTGTATTTACTTTATTAGTTTTTTTCTCTTATTTGTGACTTACAATAAATTATCAAAACGGTACTGGACTATTTGGGGTCTCTTTTTTTACATGTGGACATTGTTGCTGTTATCTGATTATCAACCCTGGAGGACTTCGGGAGTAACCAGAGAGAGGATTTGATCCAAGGCTTGTTAACCTCTTGGCTCCAGTGAGTTTGAACCCCTACGGGATGTGTGCAGCACAAGGTGTCCCAATAGATGGTGAAAGGTGCACTCATCAGATCTACTAATCATATAAGGGAATCCAGACCGAGCTCCAACCGCTGTGTCTTTGTTGGAATTTGCCTGCCTGCATGTGTTTTGCTTCCATTTACAAAGACTTTGTTTTATCAGTCAGCATTGAGGACTGAAAATAGCGCTGCTTTGATGGGTTAATTGCTGTTTCATATAGTACATTCATTCATCCATATTTATAGTGTATGGATATTGTAGGAAACATCATTACGATCAATGATCAATTTGGTTGGGAAACCCCATCTATATTTGAGATTATGAGTATGGAGTAACTTAGTAATGGAATTCAGGTTTTTCCGTGCCAATAAAGTTGCTTGTGAAAGGTCTGAGTAGAAAAAAATACCTGCATATGGATCAGGTAGTGGGACATGTTGTCGTGCGATTTGCATCAGGAGATCTTTAATATGATAGAAATGAATTCTCGCAATAACATCTCTTGGGAGTTTTTCTGGTATATGCGAAGGTTTTGGCAATCGATGAGCCCTGTCAATTGTCAGCTCCTGATGCAGGATTTTGGGGAGTAGGTCAGACATAATTGTTTTCAAAAATCCCTGTAATTCAGTATTTTTGACAGTTTCTGGGATCCCTCTGAATTTTATATTCTTGCATCTGGATCTGTCCTTGATTTCTGACACTTTCAACTTAAGTTGCCTCAATTCTTCTATTAGCTCAAAATGGGAGTCTACCAATTCATCATGCGCGTCAGCAACATCCTCCATTTTTTTTTTTTTTTTCCATGTCATCGATTCTTACTCCTAGACCTTCTATGCCCACATTAGTTTTGTGCATATATGACTGCACATCATGTTGAATCGCTCCTCTCAAGGACAGAAGCATTTCTTTGATATCTGTATCAAGTATAGGCTATCCAGATGTGGGGAAGGCAAGCAGTTTATTAGCACAGGGATTAACAGGTGGCTGGTCATAATCAGGCAGTGAACTACTGGCATGTTCATCTGAGGGGGAAATCCTCCTTTGTCTCGGAGGTCCAATAATTTCCTCCCCCATGTCAGGGTCAGACACATATCTGCCGTTTTCAGTGTTACCAAGCTCACTGTCTCTGTCACTGAGGCGTGCTGGCTGCTGTTCAGCCCTAGAGTGCTCAGGTAAAGCTGTGCCATTTTTCCTCACAGAATCACTATAGTGATTCTTAAATGACCCCAATTTTTTGGGTCCTCCGCGGTCTTTCCTTTTCCCCATTGTGACACGCTATAACTACAGATATTCCAGTATCTTTTTGTGCCCTCAATACCTCTTTTAGTTGCCGTGTGTCGCTTCAGGGCTTCAAAGCTCAGCTAGATAGCAGCCATCTTCCTCCACTGCTGGCCACGCCCCCATCTCCTGCTTTGTATTTTTTAAGCAGCTGCTTCAACAATTTTTCCTTTTGAATTAAAGGTTTTACATAAAGGAATAAAAGATGATCACTGTAAGCACCCCTGTCAGTGTTAAATGATTGGCCTCAACCATCTAATTGTCATTTTTTTACAGTGAAATTGGTCTGTTAAAATAAGTTGAAACATAACTGATTTACTGGCTGGATCACCATATGAAAATAAAGGCAAAAAAGCCTAAATAAAGAAAACAAATGTAGCCACCAAATCTAGGTAAGCTATAATAAAATGCATGCTTGTTTGGGTTTAATGGATCTTCAGTGGTAGCAAGTATTTTTTTTTAGTCATGTCCTTATCTAACTTTTAGGACATCACACAAACCTGCCACTATTCAGCACTCTACAAACCTTTCAATCCATATTATTTCACCCTTAAAGTGTATGTCTGGGCAAAAAAAAAATATTTACTACCTTTCTGCAGTACATGCACATGTCCTCCTTTTTTTTTTTTTTTGTCCGTTTTAACATTTGGCAAGTACAGAAAAATACTGGTTGATCTGCCATAACTCCTGTGTGTTACTTATTTCCTGTTTAAGCTGACAACACAGTGCCCTTAAAGCGGAGCGCCACCGAAAAAATTTTTTTTTAAAAGTCAGCAGCTACAAATACTGCAGCTGCTGACTTTTAAAACATGGACACTTACCTGTCCAGGGCGCCCGCGATGTCGGCACCCGAGGCCGAAGCGTCTCACCGTCCTCGGGTGCTGCCGCCTCCATCTTCGGTAAGGGAATCAGGAAGTGAAGCCGTGCGGCTTCACTTCCCGGTTCCCTACTGCGCATGCGCGAGTCGCGCAGCGCAATCCGGATGGTCCCTGCTGCCTCTGGGACCCGTGTGTTTCCCAGCAGGCAGCGGGGAGGGAGCAGGAAGTGGCGTAAATACCCGCAGATTCTGCGGGTATCTATGCCGGAAGTGGGTACAGATACCTGTAATATACAGGTATCTGTACCCCCCTCCCCCCTGAAAGGTGCCAACTGTGTCACCGGAGGGGGGGAGGAATCTGATGAGTGGAAGTTCCACTTTTGGGTGGAACTCCACTTTAATGCTCTAAAATCCTTAGCTATTGTCTGCACTGCCCAGTGCCCTCTTGCTGAACCCCTAACATAAAGAGGATGTGTTCTATAGTCCGGTAGAGGAGCCCTCAGGCTGGGCTGATAACACTGCTTGGGATTTCAGTGCAGAATAACCAGAAATATCAGCTCACTCACAAAGTCTTGAGGTTACCAGATTTATTTAAGAATAAAAAAGGTATGTTCCCGCACTTGCATCTTTTTTAAACAAACAATGGGGAAACGTGCATGTGTTACAGAGATGTAATGTGTATGTTTTTTGGCCTACACATGCAATTTAAAATTAATTCTTCTTGCAAGTGCACAGTTTAATCTTCATCTCAGGATACTATATAGTATAAATGAATAATATTACCTATTTATATTGCAAAGATGATTTCATGCATTTATTAGCTTAAGCTATCATACAGGGACCAGTAGATCTATGTTTTAGTAAATTATAAATTTGCTTTTTCCAATTAACCACTGTGGTTGATGTCATTAAATCTGCAGAAATAAATAACATGAAACAATAAATACTACCAGGGCCACAGTTTACTCTGACAGCTGACTCAATTCAACATGATGCAATACAATTACAAAAACTGATAACATCACAAACGGGTGAATATCAGAAGTCTGTTCTCTTGATAGCATGATCTTATCTGATATTGACCGATCGCTTAATGGAAAAGAGTATCTGTTTGTTAAGATTTTTATAGTTAAAACCTTTATATGTAAATAGTCATAAAAAAGAATGGGTGATCAAACTTATATTTTACTAGCTTTAATACATAAAGTATACTGTGGTTTTACACACACACACACACACACACACACACACACACACACACACACACACTTACCAAGAGTATTAGAACCCCTGCCTATACATGCACATGAACTTTAATGGCAACCCAGTCTTGGTCCATAGGGTTCAGTGTTGAGTTGGCCCACCCTTTCCAGCTGTAACGGCTTCATCTCTTTTGGGAAGGCTGTCCACAAGGTTTAGGAGTGTGTCTATGGGAATTGTTGACCATTATTCCAGAAGCGCATTTGTGAGGTTAGGCACTGATGTGGATGTGAAAGCCTGGCGTGCACTCTCCGCTCTAAATCACCCCAAAGTTGTTCTATCGGGTTGAGGTCAGGACTCTGTGCAGGCCAGTCAAGTTCCTACACGCCAAACTTGCTCATCCATGTCCTTATGGACCTTGCTTTGTACACTGGTGCACAGTCATGTTAGAACAGGAAGGGCCATCCCCAAACTGTTCTCTCAAAGTGAGGAGCATGATATTGTCCAAAATGTCTTGGTTAGGGATGAGCTGAACACCCCCCGGTTCAGTTCGCACCAGAACCTGCGAACGGACCGAAAATTTGCACGAACGTTAGAACCCCATTGAAGTCTGTGGGACTCGAACGTTCAAAATCAAAAGTGCTAATTTTAAAGGCTAATTTGCATGGTATTGTCCTAAAAAGGGTTTGGGGACCCGGGTCCTGCCCCAGGGGACATGTATCAATGCAAAAAAAAGTTTTAAAAACAGCCGTTTTTTTCGGGAGCAGTGATTTTAATGATGCTTAAAGTGAAAAAAAAAGTGAAACATTCCTTTAAATATCGTACCTGGGGAGTGTTTATAGTATGCCTGTAAAGTGTCGCGTGTTTCCCGTGCTTAGAACAGTCCCTGCACAAAATGACATTTTTAAAGTAATAAGTCGATTAAAACTGCTTAGGGCTTTAATGTAATATACGGTCCCGGTAATATTGATGAAAATCAGTGAGACAAACGGCATGGGTACCCCCCCCAGTCCATTACCAAGCCCTTTGGGTCTTGTATGGATATTAAGGGGAACCCCGCACCCAAATTAAAAAAAGAGGTGTGGGGCCCCAGGCCCTCTGAACAGCAGTATACAGGCTGTGCAAACAAGACAGGGACTGTAGGTTTGTTGTTAAGTAGAATCTGTTTATAATTTTGAACTGGTACATTTTTAAAGTGTAGCTCCAGCCAAAAAATCTATTTTTAAACTTTTTGGAAAACACAGGGAAGGGTTATCACCCCTGTGACGTTTGTTTTGCTGTCTGTGCACCTCTTCAGAAGATTTTACCTCACTTTCTGTCCCAATGACAAATGTTTTTTGACAATTTGGGGTTTTTAGTGAAACAAGGATTGGTAATAAAGCACCAGTGGAGAGGAGACACATTTTTCCCATATTAACTCTTACAGGAGAGAATTTCCCTTCCTAGGGGTAGATTTCATCTCACTTCCTGTTGTCTCCTTCTGTTTGCAAGTAGGAGTCATTTGTAAGTTGGATGTTTGAAAGTAGGGGCCTGCCCTATATACTCTGCAGAAATTGCGGCCTTAGGTGTTGGTGTTGCCACAACACTGTAAGTTCTCACAGTTACTCTTGGTGGGCGCAGGAATGGGCTCTGCTGTGAAATATTAGATCAAGAATTGTAATTACATGCCCCTGTTGAACAGGGTCAGAAAAATTGTGCCTGTGGTGGTGGTGGTGGTGCTGGTGCCACAACACTGCAACCCCTCACATATACTCTAGTTGGAGCGCAGGAATGAGCCCTCATGTAAAATATTGCATCAAAAATTGTAATTACACACCCCTGTTAAACAGGGGCTGAAAAATTGGGCCTTAGCAACTGGTGGCGGCGCCCAGAACCAAAAATATTCTTACAAGTTATCAGCATGATTATTGAGGAGGAAGAGGATATTCACTCAGCATAACAGGATAGTCACTCAGCATCAGCATAGGCAGTCTTAAAGGGATCTGACATTTAAAAAAAAATGATCCAGTTACATCAGAATCAGGTGCTTTGTAGCTGGTGGTGATCCAAGACTGATTCATTTTTATGAAGGTCAGTCGATCGACCGAGTCGGTGGACAGGCGCACCCTGTGATCGGTTACAAAACCTCCAGCAGCACTGAATGTGCGTTCCAAAAACGCTGGATGCAGGACAGGCCAGTAGCTCAATTGCATACTGTGCAAGCTCTGGCCAGTGATCCATCCTCAAGACCCAGTAACCCAGAGAATTTTCGGTGGGAAAGGTCTCAAAGTCAGATCTTGCCTCTAGGTCTTCCTGCACCATGTAAAACAGACGCTGGCGATGGTTGCTGGAACCGATCATACCTTGGGGCTGCGGACTAAAAAATTTTCTGAACGCATCGGTCAGACGGCCACCTTCTCCACTGCTCCTTCTTTGACTGACCGAAGCCTCAGCAACACATTGTCCAGGAACAGGAGTTTGTAACCTCCCAGTCTCTGGGAACGCATTGCACAGACCTTTGTGCAAGGCCTCCTGAAGATGTTTCATCGTCTGCTCCCTCTGCGACGCCAAGATAAGGTCCTCAACCTTACCCTTGTAACATGGATCAAGGAGGGTTTCCAGCCAGTATTGATCCCTCTCCTTGATACCACGAATACGAGGATCCTTCCACAGGCTTTGCAGGATCAGGGAGGCCATGCAGCGTAGGTTTGCTGAGGCATTTGGTCCGGAGTCCTCTAGGTCACTAAGGATGACATGATCCGCAGCCACCTCCTCCCAGCCACGTACAAGTCCATGGGTTTCTTGGGACTGTAAATGATTCCTTAAAGACTGCTGCTGATGCTGAGTGCCAGGCTCCACCTCCATACTGGCACAATCCTCCTCTTCCTCCTCCTCCTCCTCGTCCTCTTCCTGTGTGATCGATGGGCACGCAGGAACACTGTCTGGATAAAGGGGGCCTTGAGAGGTAAGGAAGTCCTCCTCTTCCTGCCTTTTTTCCGCCTCAAGTGCCCTGTCCATTATTGCACGCAGCGTGTGCTCCAACAGGTAGACAAGGGGGACAGTGTCACTGATGCATGCACTGTCACTGCTCACCATCCTCGTGGCCTCCTCAAATGGTGACAGGACAGTGCATGCATCCCTGATCATGGCCCACTGGTGTAGGGGAAAAAAAAACAAGTTCCCCTGACCCTGTCCTGGTGCCATAGTCGCACAGGTACTCATTGATGGTCCTCTGCTGCATGTGCAGCCGCTGCAGCATGGCCAACGTTGGGTTCCACCTGGTGGGCATGTCACAGATTAGGCGGTTCTTGGGCAGGTTAAATTCCTTTTGAAGGTCGGCCAGCCGAGCACTGGCATTATGTGACCTGCGGAAATGCACACAGACTTTCCTGGCCTGCCTCAGGACATCCTGTAAGCCCGGGTACCTGCTTAAGAACCGCTGCACCACCAAGTTAAGGACGTGAGCCAAACAGGGCACATGGGTCAGTTGTCCCTGTGGGAGGGCAGAGAGGAGGTTGGTGCCATTGTCGCAAACTACCATACCTGCCTTAAGCTGGCATGGCATCAACCACCTCTGAACCTGCCCCTGCAGAGCTGACAGAATCTCTGCCCCAGTGTGGCTCCTGTCCCTCAAGCACACCAGCTCAAGCACCACATGGCATCTTTTGGCTTGCATGCTTGCGTAGCCCCTTGAATGCCTACGGAGCACCGCTGGTTCCAAAGTCAAATCAGCACAGGAAGAGGCCATGGAGGAAGTTTGGGAACCTGCCACTGAGGAACCGCACATTCCACAAACTCACGGAAGGGGGCAGAGTCTACCAACTGAAAAGGCAGCAGTTGAAGTTCTAGCAATTTAGCCAAGCTAGCATTTAACCGTTGGACATGTGGATGGCTGGGAGCGAACTTCTTTTGGCGGTGCAGCAGCTTGGGCAGGGAAATTTGCCTGGTACAATCTGACGTCGGTGTACCGATAGCAGATTCCCCCCAAGTACTTGGCTGTGACACACCTAATTCTACACCTTCATTCCTCTCAGTGCAGGTCTCAGAGGGCTGAAGGTATAGTGGGGTTGGAGATCCCAGCTGATGAGGAACAAGGAGAGGTCCTCTTTGTTCTTTGGTGTGGGTCTTTTAGGTACGCTTGCTAACGAACTGCATGGCAGGTCAACATATGTCTGGTCAAGCATGTGGTGCCCAAGCGCGAGATGTTTTGGCCATGAGAGATACGCTTGAGACATTTGTTGTAAATAGCAGCGGTGGGATCTGATGTACTCGTCTCAAAAAAGGCCCACACCAAAGAACTTTTGGAATAACGCCCAGAGACAGTGTGCTGCCCTTAAGCTGGCCCCTGGAGGGCATCCTGCCTCGTTGGTGATGTGCCTCCTCCTCCTCTCTCCTATCATTCACCCATGTGGAGTCAGTGACCTCATCATCCCCTCCCTTCTCATCACTGGAGCAAAGCTGGCAGTATGCTGCAGCTGGAGGAACATGACTGTCAGATTGCTGTCCTTCTTGGGCACCCCCTCTCTCTGGGCTCACGTTACTGCCTTCCTCTAGCTGGGTACCATCATCAGAGCCTTCAAAACGCATCCTCCTGGAGCATGTACCCAACACTGTGGTCAAACAGTTCGGGGGACTCCTCAGGAGGACATGGTGGGGCTAGGGAAGGAGTGACTGATGCCATTGAGCCTAAGGAAGAGGCCGCTATGGCAGCTGCTTTGCCAAAGTACCCTGAGCATGGGTGAGAGAGGATGAGGAGGATGAGGACGGCTTGGTCATCCACTCTACCAAGTCTTCCGCATGTTGCAGCTAAACACAGCCAGCTGCCGAAAAAGGACAAGCATGTTCCACGGCCACATGCTGATGAGGATGCACCGTGTCCACGACCAGCACTGTTGCCTCTAGACACAGAGCCTGCTTGCCCTCTTTTATTGGCTTGTAACTGTCCGCCTCTTCTTGTTGGCATTCCAGACATACTAATGGCCTGAAGTGAGATGTAGCTGCACAAAGCTGGGATGTATGTATATGTATATATGTATATATATATATATATATATATATATATATACTGATACTGCAGCTAGCAGAATCAACTGCCTGCCTGTAGTATTATTAGTATGAGAACACCAGCAATTGTCTTCAGGTAGCTTTAGGTGCACACTGTGCAGAGGACGCAATACACTAACTGTAAATACTGTAATACTGTAACTGCCTGCCTGTGGTTTTAATAGGATCAGAAGAACACCACTAATTTTCTTCAGGTAGCTTTAGGTGCACACTGTGCAGAGGACACACTACACTAACTTGTAAATACCGCAGCTGCCTGTGGTACTGTACTAATAGGATCAGAAGAACACCACTAATTTTCTTCAGGTAGCTTTAGGTGCACACTGTGCAGTGCACTAACTGTAAATACTGTAGCTGCCTGCCTGTGGTATTAATAGGAGCAGAACAACAGCAATTGTCTCCAGGTAGCTTTAGGTGCACACTGTGCAGAGGACGCACTACACTAACTGTAAATGCTGTAGCTGCCTGCCTGTGGTATTAATAGGATCAGAAGAACACCACTAATTGTCTTCAGGTAGCTTTAGGTGCACACTGTGCAGAGGACACAGTGCATTAACTGTAAATACTGTAGCTGCCTGCCTGTGGTATTAATAGGAGCAGAACAAAAGCAAATGTCTCCAGGTAGCTTTAGGTGCACACTGTGCAGAGGATGCACTATACTAACTGTAAATACTGTAGCTGCCTGCCTGTAGTATTAATAGGATCAGAAGAACATCACTAATTTTCTTCAGGTAGCTTTAGGTGCACACTGTGCAGAGGACACAGTACACTAACTTGTAAATACTGCAGCTGCCTGAGGTACTGTACTAATAGGATCAGAAGAACACCTCTAATTTTCTTCAGGTAGCTTTAGGTGCACACTGTGCAGTGCACTAACTGTAAATACTGTAGCTGCCTGCCTGTGGTATTAATAGGAGTAGAACAACAGCAATTGTCTCCAGGTAGCTTTAGGTGCACACTGTGCAGAGGATGCACTAAACTAACTGTAAATATTGTAGCTGCCTGCCTGTAGTATTAATAGAATCAGAAGAACATCACTAATTTTCTTCAGGTAGCTTTAGGTGCACACTGTGCAGAGGACGCACTACACTAACTGTAAATATTGTAGCTAATAGGATCAGAAGAACACCAGCAATTTTCTTCAGGTAGCTGTAAATACTGTAAAAACACCTGCCTGTCAGTAGTAGGAAGAGAATAACAAACGGATCTAGCTAAACTGAATACAGTAGATGTGTGTGTGTGTGTGTGTGTGTGTGTGTGTGTGTGTGTGTGTGTGTGTGTGTGTGTGTGTGTGTGTGTGTGTGTGTGTGTGTGTGTATGTATGTATGTATGTATATATATATATATATATATATATATATATATATATATATATATATATATATATATATATATATGTATGTATGTATGTATGTGTGTGTATATATATATATATATATATATATATATATATATATATATATATATATATATATATATATATATATATTATACACTAAGTGCAGCTAACTTAAATCAAATGACACTGTCTCTCTGTCTATCTATCTCTCTCTCTCTCAATGCCGGAACAGACTACACAGGGCCGCCGTGCAGGTGGCCTTATATAGTGTGGGGCGTGTACTAAACCCCCTGAGCCATAATTGGCCAAAGCCACTCTGGCTTTGGCCAATTACAGCTCTCTGTACAGGCAGCGCTGTGATTGGCCAAGCATGTGGGTCATAGTGCATGCTTGGCCAATTATAAGCCAGCAATGCCCTGCGATGCCGCCGTGAATTATGGGCCATGACACACCACACGAATTTGGAGTGAACGGCCCATATCGTTCGGAATTCGGCGATCGACCGAATGTCGAGTTGAACATGCGTTCGTTTCAAACACGAAGCTCATCCCTAGTCTTGGTAGGTCAATGTCTTAACAGTTCTTTTCACTGGAACTAAGAGGTCAATGGCTGAGAGTGCTGATCAGATGCCCAACTGGAGACCTTTTTCAGTCATGCCCCTTTGACAGAAGACCGATTTCTTTCAGACCGGCTGCCGTACACAGGGGCTGAATGTCGAGCGGTTTCTATTGAACTGCCCAATACTGCCAGATGGTCAGCCCATGTGTACGAGGATTAAGAATGCCAAACAATCTGGAATTGGAATATAAGGAAGATTAGGAGTAATAGAAGACTTTAGAGCTTTATGGGTCCTCATAGTTACATTTAAAATTGTCTGCCATCTCAGAAGCACTGTGTGTGAGCTGTCCCTCACTTGTTTTAAGAGATCCTACATACATGGATTTTTTTTGAGATCTTATTATTACCACCAATAAGTTTTGCTCACCTTCCTCGAAAAATTTTGGCTAGAAAAAATAATCTATTTTCTGCTTTGGAGATGGTAATAGATTAGTAAAGTTGTTGGGATAACACTTTTTGTTAACATCTTGCTAACACTGTGGTTTTGTGGACAATGTATCAGATGTAGCAGTGATCTGAAAAATTTTACTGACACTGCACTTGTTGAGAATAGGTGCCAAACGCAAGTGCTAGCAATAATAGCGGCTGATCTTGCTAATGCTGTATTTTAGGGGACACTATACATTTAGGGACACTAGTATAGTTCATTATTAAGATACTGATCCTTACAGACACTATACTAGTAATGGTGGTGATAAACGCCTTATAGTGTAATGCCCTGTACACACAATAGGATTTTCCGACAACAAAACCGTGGATTTTTTTCTGAAGGATGATGGCTCAAACTTGTTTTGCATTCACATGGTCACACAAATGTTGTCGGAAATTCCAAACGTCAAGAATGCGGTGACTTACAACACATACGACGAGCCGAGAAAAATGAAGTTCAAAAGCCAGTGCGGCTCTTTTGCTTTGATTCCGAGCATGCATAGACCTTTGTGCGTCGGAATTGTGTACACAGGCTCGCAATTTTGAGAACCTGCTCTCAAACATTTGCTGGCGGAAATTCTGACAACAAATGCTCTATGGGAAGGCAACTAACCAAATTTGTCTGGGATTCTAAACCACCTAGGTGCACTGGCTATATACTCACTAGGCCCCACAGTATAGGCGGAGCTGGATTGCCCCATATTGGCAATTACTACTACGTCTCAATATTGGACCAACTATATTTTTGGTGGCATCCTACGCCTGAAAAACAATGGTCCACCATGGAAGCCTCCTACCCACAACCTGCTACCCCAATAGACTGCCTCTTACTATCAACAGCAGGCTACTCCCCAACCCTTCGATACATTAACCCTATGATCTCTGCCTCCATGTTGGCCTGGAAAAAACTCTCTCTACCGCGTACCCTCACAATTCGCCTAGTAAAACAATACCAATACCGCTAAGAGCCATATCCTCCTGCATTCCTGATTTGAATCTCTCCCAGTGGCACTCAGCCGGCATACTGACCATCAGTGATCTGATAAATCACAATTCACTACAAACATTCGAGGCTCTGCAAACTAAATTCAAACTCCCAAGCTCGGAAGCTTACACATATGCTGGAATATCTCATTTCCTAAATGCATCTAAACTACCCTCCACAGTAAAAATTCCCACACCAATATACCTATATTACTTCTCTAACTCATATCCTAGCAAAGGTATCTCCCTGATGTACTCTTGCCTTAGCGACACCAGACCCTGCTCTCAAGTGCATTCGCTAAATAAATGGGCCGAAGAATTAAATATCCCTTTCACCTAAGACCAGTGGCTAAGGGCATTTGCAGAAACCTTTTAAAGTATCTCGCTGTACCAACCACTGGGAATCCTACCAGAAAACCATTCACAGATGGTATCTCACACCTTACCGTCTTTCTAAAATGTACCCTGGCCACCCCCCATCTTGCTGGAGGAATTGTGGAAGTATAGGCTCCATCGCACATACCCTCTGGTTCTGCAAATCCCTGAGTTCCTTCTGGACCCAAATATTCGCCTTAGTCTCCTCCATTACTGGGACGCCCTGGTCCCCGTCTCCTGCTCTAGCCCTTCTACATATTGGCATAGAAAAAATTCAATCTCTGGCTAGATGTGCTGTTATCCACCTATTCCATGCTGCCAAATTGAATATTACCAGATTTTGGAAATCTGCTAAAATCCCCTCCATCTCAAATACTGTCGCTGACCTCAACTTTCAATGCGAAATGGAAAGAATAATACTGTAGCTAGGAAAAACTCACGCTTAGATAAATTCAAAGATATGTGGTCTCTTTGGTTACGCTATCCAAAATGTACTGTTAAAATGTAACTATTGACCACTCATTGACTGCTTATTCTTTATCTCAAACCTGCCGGAGCCCTCCCCCCCTCTTTCCCCCTTTTCTCCCTCCTTCCTCCAGCCTTCCCCCCACCCATGACCCCCCCCCCCCTTTTTTCCCCATCTAGAACCTATCACTACTCGACTATCTTTTTATTCTTACCCAACCCCAGTTCAAATTTTACTGTTTACATTTAACATGATATTACCCATGGTAAAGATTGTTTCTAGTCGGAACTTCTGTTGTTACTACTACTGTTATGGCTATAATGTGTATGTATGTTTTTGAAACTTCAATAAAGAAATACACACACAAAAAAAATGTTCTATGGGGCATACACACGGTCAGACTTTCCGACAACAAGCTCACATCCAACATTTGTTGTCGTAAAATACTATTGTGTATACAGGGCATAACTGTGATAGTGTGACAGGTAATCTGGTGCTAACTGACTGGGAGGCTTGTTAACTGACTCTAATGCTATCTGTTGTCGCTAGTGAAACTAATATAATGATAAATACTGTACACTGTACTATTGGCACTGGTGACAGGGCAATCAAGGGGTTAACTGGAGGGCAATCAAAGGGTTAAATGTGATTGAGTGTATATGTGCTGGTTTTACTTACACAGGATCTGTGTGAGAGAGAGAGAGAGCCCCAGGGGACATGTATCAATGCAACAAAAAGTTTTAAAAACGGCTGTTTTTTCGGGAGCAGTGATTTTAATAATGCTTAAAGTGAAACAATAAAAATATTCCTTTATATATCGTGCCTGGGGGTGTCCTTAGTATGCCTGTAAAGCAGCGCATCATTTCCATGTTTATAACAGTACCAAAGCAAAATTACATTTCTAAAGGAAAAATGTCATTTAAAACTGCTCGCAGCTGTAACGTATTGTCGGATGCCGGCAATGTAGAAAAAAATACCAAAAAAAAAAATTGGCGTGGATGTCCCCCCAAAATCCATACCATGTTCTTCAGGTCTTGTATGGATATTAAGGGGAACCCCGCACCAATTTTTTTTTTAAATTACGTGGGGGTCCCCCAGGCCCCCAGGCACTATATATACTGCTGTTCAGAGTTTATACTATATGGCCTGCCCTATATACTCTGCAGAAAAACTGGGCCTTAGGTGTTGGTGGTACCTGAACACTGTAACCCCTCAGTTACTCTCGTTGAGGGCATGAACAGGCCCTGCTGTGAAATATTATATCAAAAATTGTAATTACATGGCCCTGTTAAACAGTGACGAAAAATTGGGCTTTTGGTTTTGGTGGCGCCAGAACACTGTAAGCCCTCACAGATACTCTTGTTGGGCACAGGAACAGGCACTGCTGTGAAATATTAGATCAAAATTTGTAATTACATGCCTCTGTTAAACAGGGGCCCAAAAATTGGGCCTTGGGTGGTGGTGCCCTAAACCAAAAATATTGTTGGAAGCTAGCATCATCAAGATTGAGGAGGAATAGGATAGTCAGCATAGGCAGTCTTCAAGGGATCCCACATACATAGAAAAATCAGTCAGTTACATTTGCATCAGGTGCTTGATAGCTGCTGATCCAAGACTGATTCATTTTTATGAATGTGAGCCCATCAACGGAGTCTGTGGACAGGCACACTCTATGATCCATTACAAACCCTCAAGCAGCACTGAATGTGCATTCAGAAAGCACGCTGGATGCAGGACAGGCCAGTAGCTCAATTGCATATTGAGCAAGTTCTGGCCAATGGTCCATCCTCAAGACCCAGTAACCCAGCGGATGCTCTGTTGGAAAGGTCTCCAAGTCTGCTCTTGCCTGTAGATATTCCTGCACCATATAATACAGATGCCGGTGATGGTTCCTTGAACCAATCAGACCTTGGCGCTAAGGACTGAAATTGTTTAAAGGCATCAGTCAGATGGCCACCTTCTCCACCGCTCTTCCTCTGACTGAAAGTTAGCCTCAGCAACACAATGTCCAGCACAGGAAATGGTAATCTCCCAGGGTCTGGAAATGCATTATACAAACCTTTCTTCAAGGCCTCCTGAAGATGTTTCATCCTCTGCTCCCTCTGTGAAGGCAGGATGAGTTCTGAAACTTTACCCTTTTAACGTGGATCAAGAGTTGCCAGCCAGTAATGATCCCTCTCCTTGACACCACAAATCCTAGGGTCCTTTCACAGGCTTTGCAGAATCAGGGAGGCCATACAGCATAAGTTTGCAGAGGCATTTGATTCTGAGTCCTCTGGGTCCCTAAGGATCACATTATCCATAACTACCTGCACCCAGGCATGTACAACTCCTTGGGTTTCTGGGGACTGAAAACCATCCCTTGAAGATTGCTGCTGAGTGTTATCCTCTAAATCCATGCTGACACGATCCTCCTCTTCCTCCTGTGTGTTTGGCGGGCCTGCAGGAATGCTATCTGGATAAAGGGGGCATTGAGAGGAAAGGAAGTCCTCCTCTTCCTCCCACTGTTCTGCCTCAAGTGCCCTGTCCATGTTCCACAAAGCGTGTGCTCCAGCAGGAAGACTAGAGGAACAGGGTCACTGATGCATGCATTGTCGCTGCTCACCATCCTTGTGGCCTCCTCAAATGATGACAGGTTGGGATGAGCCTGATGTTCGAGTCAAATGTAAGTTCAACTTACATCGGGTGTTTGCCCGTTTGCTGAACAGCAAACAATATGCAGCGTTTGCGGCAAATTCAAAAGCAGCAAAACGCAGTTAAAGTCTATGGGACACTAAAATGAAAAACCAAAAGTGCTAATTTTAAAGGCTTATATGCAAGTTATTGCCATAAAAGTGTTTGGGGACTCGAAAACTGCCCCAGGGGACATGTATCAATGAAAAAAAAAGTTTTAAAACGACCGTTTTTCAGGAGCAGTGATTTTAATAATACTTAAAGTGAAACAAAAAAAAGGAAATATTCCTTTTAAATATCATGCCTGGGGGGTCTCCTTAGTATGCCTGTAAAGTAGTGCATCTTTCCCGTATTTATAACAGTACCACAGCAAAATGACATTTCTAAAGGAAAAAAAGTAATTTAAAACTACTTGCGGCTGTAATGTATTGTCGGATCCCAGCAATATAGGTAAAAATAATTGAAAAAAACGGCATGGGTTCCCCCCGGATCCATTACCAGATCCTTTGGATCTGGAATAGATATTAAGGAGAACCCCGCACCCAAATAAAAAAAAAAAAAGTGTGGGGGTCCACCCAAAATCCATACCAGGCCCTTCATGGTCGTGTCCCATAGACTTTTTAAAGGTGTTCAAGTGTTTGTACAAATTTTTTGCCTGTTCGCAAGTTCTGGTGCGAACTGAATCGGGGGTTCTTTGGCTCATCCCTAGTGACAGGACAGTGCATGCATCCTTGATCAGTAGCCACTGGTGTGGCGAAAAGAAGCCAAGCTCCCCTGACCCTGACCTGGTACCATACTCCCACAGGTACTCATTGATGGCTTTCTGCTGTGTGTGCAGCCGCTGCAGCATTGTCAATGTTGAGTTCCACTTGGTGGGCATATCACAAATGAGGCGGTTGGTGGGCAGGTTGCATTTCCTTTGAATGTCAGCCAGCCGAGCACTGGCATTATAAGACCGGCAGAAATGACCACAGACTTTTCTGGCCTGCCTCAGGAGATCCTGTAAGCCTGGGTACCTGCTCAAGAACCGCCGCACCACCAAATTCAGGACGTGTGCCAAACATGGAACATGGGTCAAGTGTCCCTGTTGGAGGGCGGAGAGAAAGTTGGTGCCATTGTAACATACAACCATTCCTGGCTGAAGCTAGTGTTGTGTCAAACACCTCTGAGCCTGCCCCTGCAGAGCTGACAGAATCTCTGCCCCAGTGTGGTTCCTGTCCCCTAAGCAGGCCAACTCAGGCACCACATGGCATCTTTTTGCCTGAGTGCTTGCATAACCCCTTGAACTCTTACAGAGCACCGCTGGTTCAGAGGACAAATCTGCAGAAGAGGCCATAATTGAAGAAGAAGAGGAGGGAGTGGAGGAGAGAGCTGTGGCAGAATCACCACTAGCATTTTGGAGGCGTGGTGCCGCAATAAGCTCCAACAATACTGAACCCTGTCCTACATCCTTCCCAGCTGCCAGCAGAGTTACCCAGTGCGCTGTGAAGGAAAGGTAACATCCCTGTCCATGTCTGTTAGACCATGAGTCAGTGGTAATATGCACCTTCCTGTTGACCATCCTGTCCAACGAGGCCAAAACATTGCCTTCCACATGCCGGTAGAGAGCTGGAATGGCTTTTAGTGAAAAGAAATGGCATTTTGGAACCTGCCACTGAAGTACAGCAAATTCCACAAATTCACAAAAGGGGGCAGAGTCTACAAGATGAAAAGGTAGCAGTTGCAATGCTAGCAATTTGGCCAAGCTAGCATTCAGACACTGAGCATGTGGATGGCTGGGACCCTAATTTATTTTACGGTTTAGCAACTGGGGTAGGGAAATTTGCCTGCTAAAATCAGATAGTGGTGTACAGATAGCAGATTGTCTGCAAGTACATGTTGACACCTATTGCTATACTTTCATTCCTCTCAGTGCAGGTTTTTGAGAGGACTGGAGCTATAGTGAAGTTGGAGATTCCAGATGAGGAACAAGGAGAAGTCCGCCTTTTTCTTTGATGTAGGTCTTTCAAGTGCTGTTGCCAATGGACTGCATGGGAGGTCATATGTCTGGTCAAGTATGTGGTGCCCAAGCGGCTACTGTTCTGGCCATGCTTGATCCACTTCATAGGGCAATGGTTGCAAGCAGAAACGGGATGCATCAATCATTCCAGAGAGAGGCAGAATGGTGGTCTGCCTATGTAAACAATCGACGTTCTCTAACAAGGGAAGACAGATTTTGTGTTTCTGCTAAGCATGAAAATGGATATCTCTCTTCCGACAGTTAAAGCATCTTCCACACAGTTAGAAAGCACTCCCTAGGGACACATGTAACCCTTTCATCGCCCCTGATGTTAACCCCTTCCCTGCCAGTGTCATTAGTACAGTGACAGTGCATATTTTTTAGCACTGAAAACTTTATTAGTGTCACTGATCCCCAAAAAGTGTCAAATGTGTCACTTCATGTCTGATTTGTCCACCACAATGTCAGTCCTGCTATAAATCACTGATCACCACTACTACTATTACTAGTAAAAAATAAAAATAAATAAAAATTCTATAAAAATATCCAATAGTTTGTAGACGCTATAACTTTTGCCAAACCAATAATTATACACTTATTGGGATTATTTTTTACCAAAAATATGTATCAGAATATATATTGGCCTAAATTGATAAAGAAATTAGATTTTTTACATTTTTTTTTATTGGATGTATATATCAGATAGTAAAAAATATTGTTTTTTTTTCAGAATTGTTGGTCTTTTTTTGTTTAGAGCCCTAAAAATAAAGACTGCAGAGTTGATCAAATACCACCAAAATAAAGCTGTATTTGTGCAAAAAAAGGGCATCAATTTATTTTGTGTACAGCATCTTACGACCGCGCAGCTGTCAGCATCGTACAGCCATGCAGTTAAAGTACCTCAGTGCCGTATCGCAACAAATGGCCTGCTCATGAAGGGGGTAAACTTCTGGGGCTGAAGTGGTTACTATTTCTTTTTTCATATTTCATTTTTTTACATTTTTCATATAAGATTTGTACAGATTTTAAAGAAGCAAAAAGTTTTCATTTATAATTTGCACATACTTTTTTTGCTTAGTTTCATAGTTCATTTTTCCATTCAGGCAATCTGAAACTGTATTTGAATTTTTTTTTATGGATGCCAAAAATTTAATATATTATATTTTACAAATAAAACCCAGTTCTCCATAAGTCAAACATTACCATTTTTCATTCTTTAGTTGGATTTTAGGTGATCATATCTGTACTTTTTATACTTCCAGTTTTAAAAAAAGTATTTCAAAATGTAGCCAAACTGTTAAATGTGAAATCCAAATTAACAGATGCACCGTTTTAAAGAGATATTCTATAAAATGTAGCATATTGATCCTTTGGGAACCTTTTTTTAATGTTTTACCCTTGAGCAATACAAATTAAAATACACTTTTTGGAAAACTGTCACTATGGATAAATATTCTTTAACTACTCACAAATTTATACCAGCAAGAAAGGATCTGCTTTCACTTTTCTCAAGATCATATAGAGCAAGTTAACATTATTACAACATATTCTAAACTGAAGTCAGAATGCAAGGAGAATTCACAACTCTAGTTTTTTTGAATGGGAAGGTTTTTTGGTCAATTTTATGAAACATTTTTTAAACTGTTCTATATAATTGATCCATTTAATTTTATTTAAGGACAGTGGGCAGAGCCATGCGATTCTTTACCTTTCATCACTCTAACCAGCTCCAGACCACTTGTGTATATTATAAATATAGACTAATATTATAGAGTCATTCATTTAAAATTGTGTACAGCTGTTCAAGATTATTTGGTCATCATCAGGGCAGTGCATGGAAGCCATGACTTCCATAGAATAAGAATTGGGACCCAACAGTAGAGTATAACCATACAGGTTATGGTGAAAAGGAATTGAATCAATCAAAAAGCCCTCACTCCAATCAGCGTATAGCACAATAAAGCCTTCTTAAGACAAAAGATATTTACATGTTTCATTTCATTTCATATTCCAAAAAAAAATAAGAGGATTATTTATCTTTTATAATAAAATTTGTGTTTTGAGACTGTCTGTGGCTATTCCTGAAAAGGACTAATATGCAAATAGAAAAACGGATGGTGGGGGCATTTTTGAAACAATCCGACCACCTGCATTTTTCTTTTTGTATATTAGATTATTTATCTTTACTGAACACAGACCCCAAAATACTTTCAAAATGATTGACTACTAGATTGGAGAACTTTATACCTTCCATAGACCACCCTGATCAAACAGGTGTCATTCTATGATGCAAGGGCAGGAATAACACCACCTGGGCTCTCACCATTCTGCACTTGGAAAATTATGGCCCTCAACATTTGCTTTATTTTGGTGCCAAGAAGTCCTTTGACAGGGTGGACTAGCTATATTTGGAAGAATCTCCATGGATGTTAGGATTGAGCAGTAGAATGATGTACTGTCTCTTATCCCTCTTCCCCTCTTACACAAACCGGAAACTAGAGTATAGGTTAATGATATGTTATCAGAAGCCTTCCCCGTTATCAATTGAATACAACCAGGTTGACATCTATCTTCCTTACTGTTCTCATTAGTATTAGAATTCCTCCTTTAGGAAGATAAGACAAAATCCAGACATAAGTGGAATGCACATAGGCTCATGGGAACACCAAGTCTCAACATATGCTGATGATATGGCATTTTAAGGCTGGCCATACATTATGCAATTTTCTTAAACAATTTTCCCTTAGATTTACCAAAACCATATAATATGGGGTCAAACCTAAACACTTTCAATTATGTATGCAATCAGGCCCTCTCACTATATAGTTGAAGGTAAATCTAAAGAAAATGGATTAAAAAAATTGTATAATGGCCAGCTTAAGTCTCCCAACCAAGAACCACTTCAGTCAGAGCTGACATGTTTTGGTCACCTGTCTAATTTTCAAATCAATTACAACAAATCGGTCATCCTCATCACTATTTAACCACTTGCCGACCAGCCGCCGCAGTTTTACTGCGGCAGAATGGCACGGCTGGGTGAAACATTATGTTACATCACTTCGCCCTGTGGCCAGTAGGGGCGCACACCCGCTGCTCGTACCTGGAGCTGATGCGAGTGCCCAGGGAGGCGCGATGACCACCGGGCACACACGATCGCTCATGACACAGCGAGATCCAGGATCTGTGTGTGTAAACACACAGATCCCAGTTCTCTGAGGGGAGAAGAGACTGATCGTGTGTTCATACAAAGTATGAACACTGATCTCTCTTTTCCCCTAGCAAGTCCCATCCCCCACACAGTTAGAACACAGTTAACCCCTTGATCGCCAGTGACATTCGCCCTTGATCGCCCCCTGGTTTTAACCCCTTCCCTGCCAGTGACATTTTTACAGTAATCCGTGCATTTTTATAGCACTGATCGCTGTATAATTATCAATAGACCCAAAAATGTGTCAAAAGTGTCCAATATGTCCGCCGCAATATCGCAGTCCCAATAAAAAATGCAGATTGACACCATTACTAGTAAAAAATAAATAATAATAAAAATGCCATAAATCTTTCCCCTATATTGTAGACGCTATAACTTTTGCGCAAACCAATCAATATACGCTTATTGCATTTTTTTTAACCAAAAATATGTAGAAGAATACATATTGGCCTGAACTGTTTTTTTTTTTAATGTGGGATATTTATTATAGCAAAAAATAAAATATACAGGGGGTTATTTACTGAAGGCAAATCCACTTTGCACTACAAGTGCACTGCAAGTGCACTTGGAAGTGCAGTCGCTGTAGATCTGAGGGGGACATGCAAGAAAAATTTAAAAAAACAGCATTTTTGCTTGCACATGATTGGATGATAAAATCTGCAAAGCTTCCCCTCATTTCAGAGTTTCCCCTCAGATCTACAGTGATCTACAGTGACATCACTTCCAAGTGCACTTGCAGTGCAGAGTAGTTTTGCCATAAGTAAATCAACCCCATTGTTTTCTTTTTCAAAATTGTTGCTGTTCTTTTGCTTATAGCGCAAAAAATAAAAAATGCAGAGGTGATCAAATATCACCAAAAAGTTCTATTTGTGGGAAAAAAAAGGATACAAATTTTGTTTGGGTACAGTGTAGCACGACCGCGCAATTGTCAGTTAAAGCGATGCAGTGCCACACTGTAAAAAATGCTCTGGTCAGGAAGAGGGTAAAATCTTCTGGGGCTGAATCGGTTAAAGAGACATGGCCATTCAACTACAAAAAAACTTTCCATTTGTCTTGATAGCACACACACTTTCTTATTTGGGTATATCTCCTGATCCTAAACTCTTATAAATTAAAATCTGCAATTCCTTGCTTTCTTCTATTACAAGGTACCTCCAACACTGGCAACAATCTTTTACTGTGTGGCAGGAGAGAACAAACGTAATTAGAATTAATATTCTACTGAGGATTATATGCTTATTGTACACCATATCCATAGGACTGCCCCAAATATTCTCTATTCAAATGTGAACATTGCTCTTAACCTACAGTATAATGTATATGGAATAATAGAAAGCCCAGATGAGCTTACGCCATATCTTGCAAGTTAAAAAATAGATGGGGGATTGGGCCTCCCAGACATCAATATAGTATATACTATAAAGTTATGGTGTTAGTTCATATAATAATAATTATAATTAACTGGCTTCACAATACAGCTGATAAAATACTGTATGTATATTCCTTCTGAATCAACCGGGGTAAAGATAGGTAGGAGATGCAGGTTGACATTAAATTGTTTGGCAAAAGCTGAAACTATATATGCACAATCACTTGCACACTAAACCCCAACACTATTATGATAATACATCTTAAACCTTTCTTAATTATTTTTTTACCTAAAATGCATACACTGATTTTAACATTGACACTATAGCTGACACTACAGATCCATGATCAAACATGTACTACACTACACACACCAAAACAGTGATAAATCTAAAACCTTTTTTATTCTAAAACACAGGCACTGATGCTAAAGCCCCACACACAGGGGCTGAATACTGGCCAGTTCAACAGAAACCAGCTAACATTAAGCCCGTGTATACGGCAGCATGCCCAACAGAAGCCGGTCGAACATCCAGCTTCTGTTGAAGGGGCATGGTGCAAAAACATCTGCCAATCGCATCCAATCAGCAGTCTCTGCAATGGCAGCCCCCCTGTAAGAACACTATAGCTCAGCAGGGAGATCGCTGTACTAATCAAGCTCCTCAGTTTTTTGTTTTTTTTTCATTCAACCTGCTGGGTTGAACAAAAAAAACTGATAATGTGTACCTAGCTTAACACTGGCATTGACATGAACACTGATATTAATGCTAACAGGAACACTAATACTAACAATATTACTGGCAGGAACACTAATGCTAATACTCACACACTGACAGGAGTTCTAATTGAAACTAACACTAGCTGACGCTAGTGATCAAGTCCAGATATAACTAATGTAAAGGGATTTTATTAAAATAAGCATCCCTCCTTCTCCCACAGAATGGTCACACATGATTGAGAAGATCCAATCAAGCTCCAGGGCCTTTTGGTGGAAGCTTGCTCTTTGTTTTGGAGCATGCTCCCATTATAAAAACAGACCCCCATATATGCGGCGTGACAGAAAAAAGCCTACTCCTGTGATGCTACAAATATGTATTATGTTGGCAGGAATTGGTTAAAATAATAACTGTTATTTCTGCAATTAAGGTCTTTCTTCAAATCCTTCCTATTATAGGGTGACAACACACTGTCCATGTCTCCCAATTGTATTCCTGTGTTTTCACACTGGGGTTTATTTACTAAAGCTGGAGAGTGCAAAATCAGGCTCCGTTCTGCATAGGAACCAATCAGTTTTTAACCCCAGCTTGTTCAATTAAACTTTGGCAATACAACCTGGTAGCAGATTGGTTTCTATGAAGAAGTGAGCCTGATTTTGCACTCTCCAGCTTTAATAAATAAACCCCACTGTAACATAGGATTTGGGTAGAGTCTAAAGTAGAAATTTTAACACACATTCCATAGTCATTGTCCACTATGTTCATGATTAGAGAGCCTGTTAAAAAAATGCCATTGATACAGGAGATCAGCAGCACCAAGCTGCAACTAAGCATTAGGCTGGGTTCACACATTTGCGGTACGAATTGAAGCTCAGGTTTCACTGGGAAGATAAAAATCAGTTGTTCAAAGGTTCCTCTGCGTTTTAGCTGTGGATCAGTGAGCAGGGAGGGGGGGAGAGGGGGGAGAGAGGGAAGGTGTAGTGAGGAGAAGGAGAGAATTCATGTTCAGAATGGAATGCATCTGCGAATCAGATGCGTTCCCATAGAAGATAATGGGCTTGTAATTCGCACCGCAATGCCCAGAAAATGCACACGTTTTTTGTGCAATGCGCAGTGCAAATGCAACGCATATATGTGAACCAGATACATTCACATGAATGTATTTTAAAATGTCCTGCGAACTGGATGCGGTGTAAGCCGCATCTAATTCGCATAGGTGTGAACGGGGGCTAAGAAAAGTAAAAACAACATTTAAAGAAAAAAAAAGGCACTAGTGCCAAAAATTATTTCCCATTTAGATGGTCCAACCTGCTTAAGGATATCTAGGCACCTTTATTCCAGGAGATCTGGTGAAAGTCTACCCACTAAACTTTTTAAAAATGGAAAAGAGATCTACAAATAACTTTGTTGACTTTGTAATCTCGTTGGCTTCAAGGAGAACAAATGGGGAGTTTAGTTTTTATAGTTGTGCCTGGGAGAGATGAGAGAGGGATAATTTTTGTAAAAAAGTGGAGATTAGTTCCAAACTTGGTTGGAAGGTGGCCGGGTCCATGTTTAGATTGTAGAGAGAACTGTGATATTGACTAAAAGCATCCATTATGTCTCGTGGGTTATAAAGTTTAATTTTAAATTTTAGTATCCGGGTGAAATAAAAATGGAATTTGTATCTGTGGCCTCGAAGACGTGAAGCCAACAGTTTCCCTGCTTTGATGCCATTGTCATAGCGTGTCGTTTTTAATCTTCAGGAAGCTTTTTCAAAGCTATCTAAAAGAAGCATTCTAAGGTCTTGGCGAAGTTGCATTATTTTTTTGGGAGAGCCTGGAGGAGGTCTGTTGTTTATTTTGGGTATCAAGTGTATGTATTTCTGCTGTGAGCTCTTTAATGTGTTTTTGCCACTGCCTCTTCCCCTAATGAATGCTATATGGGCATTCCACAAGATAAATTGGTCCTTTACTGAGAAGTCATTGTCTGAGAAGTACTCTGTGTGGTGTTTTTCCAATGCCTGCTTGGAGTCCTCTTGTTGTAGCAGATATGGATTTGCCCTCTAGACTGGAGTCGAATTAATGGATGAGGAGTCTGCAATGGTTAGTTTAATTGAGCCGTGGTCCGACCATGTGATGGTGTTAATGTCTGTGGAGATCATTTTTGACAAAAGCCATTGATCCATCAGGAACAGATCGATAGATGAATAGGAATTATGAGGTATAGAATGAAAATGAAAGTCCCTCTCTCCAGCATGTAGACAATGCCATGCGTCATATAAGTCATTTTGTTGAATTGGTCCCTGCAGTGATTGGCTCGTACATTTGGAGGAGGATGTGGTGTCTATTGCTGGGTCCAGTATGAGATTAAAGTCTCCACAAAGAATTAGAAAGCCTTGGGGCAGATTTTTCGTATTAGTTTGTAGAAGAAATGAATTTGGTGGGTGTTGACGGCATAGGCATTTACTAGCGTATATTTTACAGAATTAATGTCACATATTAGCATGACATAGGGGCCCCTTGGATCTTTGACTTCTGTGTGGAGAGTAAAGGATACTGTATCTCTGATTGCAATGAGGACTCCATATTTCTTTGAGTCAGAATTAGCTGTGAAGATGTATGGTAAACATATATTAGCGCATTTTAGGGGGCGCCTGTTCACAGAACTGTGTTTCCTGTGTGCTTAAAATATCACACCTGTTGTGAAGGGCTTCTTTCCACAAAAATGTTCTTTTCGGTGGATGGTTAAGGCCCTTTGTATGTATAGATAGGAAGGTCACTCCCATTGTCATGTAATTAGTTGTGCTTGTGCATTTTAACATAATGGGTACTCACGGTTTGTAGAGCGCTCCCTCTTGTGGTACTTCTCTGAAATGTCCAGGATTCTTTCTGCCATCCAGTAGATTGCCATAGCATAGATTTGAGAGACTGTGTTATCCAAGGAGAAATCGACTGTGTGTCATTGGAAGGTTCAGCAAAGAGAAAATGAAAAAAATAAGAAAGTGTACAAAAAACAAGTTAATTCATAGAACTTAAACATTAGATATCATCCACAACAAAGATGAGTATATGGTACCTGTATGCAGCTCACCGCTGCTCAGACAAGGGGTAAAGTTAGAGCTCAATACTAGACTCTGTCTCCCTAGGAGGGATTATAGAGTGATGGATGCAACTCCACATATTTAGTTATGTTTCCTGGAGTTTTTTGTGGTTACCACTTGCCACTCCGGCTCCATTGGGTGAATATTTTTATGAGATAGCGGATCTTTATCATGTTCAAGTGGGATCTTCAATTCCTTTAACAGGGAAAGACCCTTTGCCAATTAGTCCACAACAAATGTAGAACCATCTTTGGTGATGGAGATTTCAGTAGGGTATCCCCACCTGTAATTGATACAGTGATTTCTTAGGTGCTTAGTAATGGTATTGAGGTTTTTCCTCTTCTGCAGTGTATACTGGGAAGGGTCTACATAAAACTGGAGGTCTTGGTATAGTGGTGGGATGTGATCTTTATTGCGCATAGATAATATAAGTTGTTTTTTGGGATAATAAAAGTGGAGATGGAGTATCACGTCTCTAGGGTTATGCTCTGATAGATGAGGGTTTGGGTAGACAGTGTATCCTGTCTATGGTGAGGTCCAGGTCTGAGAGGGTAAGCAGGATTGCTTTGAACATGTTGGTAACATAAGGGGAGGTCTGACTGCAAAACCATCTCAGGGATCCCTCTGAGTTTTTTTGGTTATTCCTCCTGGACCTGTCTCCCCTTCTTTTGTATCATGAACCTCAACCAGATCATTGATTGTGGTAGCAAATTCCCCCATCTTAGACTCAATGTGATCCACTCTTGATTCTACAGCATGTATTTGGGAATTAAATTTGCATGCAGGACATCATGTCAGCTTGTATTGTGCTCCTCAGAGACAAAAGCAAGTCCTTTTAGTGCAGTTTCAATAACTGGTTGATTTTTTTGGTTGGGAATTCCTCAATAGAATCTGGAAGCTCTATCGTGTCCTCCCCTGAGTCAGACACAGGACTACCCTCTGGCTCCCTACAGGACTGCATACGGCTCCATCCATCCTAAATTTGGCTTTTGCTGGGCTGCAGGATAGTGGGGAAGGAGAGTAATGCCCCGTGCACATGGTCGGATTTTCCGATGGAAAATGTCCGATCGGAGCGTGTTGTCGGACATTCCGACCCTGTGTAGGCTCCATCGGACATTTTCCATCAGATTTTCCGACACACAAAGTTTGAGAGCAGGCTATGAAATTTTCCGACAAAAAAATCCGATCGTGTCAATTCCGACCGTGTGTGGCCAGTTCCGACACACAAAGTGCCACGCATGCTCAGAAGAAAATCCGAGACGGAACAGCTCGGTCTGGTAAAATTAGCATTCGCAATGGATACAGCACTTTCATCACGCTGCAATGTAAAAACTGGTTTAATACAGCGCACTCTCTTCTTTATAATGTGAGAAGAATGAAATAGTTTTGCTGCTCATATTCACACAGACTTCTCACAAACTTCTTTCTTTATTATTTATCGGGATTCCCTCAATATATTTTGATTTGTCACATTTGCTTGTTTTTAATTGTTAAAAAAAAATTTTCAAGGCTGTTTTTTTTTTTAACTTTTTTTTGCTTTTCACTCCAGAATATTTTTGTGTGTTTTGTGTGTCAAGTTACCACAACACAATTATTATCTTGTATTATTTAATCTCAATGGGATTGTTTGGTGTTGGTGTCCCTTGTTAATTTCACATTGTATTTTGAAATGTACCTGCCTCCTCACCAACAAACTGTTTTTTTTTTTAAGGAAAACACACATAGGCCAGTATAATTGAACCAAAAATTCCTTATTTAAGGGCTCACAACCAAAGAGGGAGGCAACGCTGGAGAAACAGCTGAAATTGGTGCAGCCTTTGGCCCCCAGGGCACATATCAATTATTTTACTGCAGAATTGGTGGCCTGAGAAGTCCATATCTAAGGGAGTGCAGTCGGGTCCAGAAGTCCCAGAGATCCGGAAAGCAGCAGATGAAAACAGTGTCCCCAGGCTGTGGTACTACAAGAGGCTGCATCTTTTGTCAGACCAGACTGAACCCAGACTGAACCCAGGCCATCACTCTCTTGTCTTCCTTCCATGCTTCCTTCCACGCTGTGGCTCTGGTGGTGGAGTTGTGGCAGGAGGAGGAGGAGGAGAAGGAGGATGGTCCAACTCAATTACGTCGGTCTTGGGTGTGATTTTTCCACTCACCCCCATAGTTAGGACTTTGTAAATAAGTTTCTTACACATGAGGCGTTGACCCTCCTGCATGCCCTTCAGTTTGGTGGCAGCCAGGCAGGCAAAGGCCTCCTCAGGAGTGGGTGAGGCTCTGAGGGATGCAGAAGCCTCCTGAATGAGCCTGAGCGCTGAATCCTGAACGTGACACCCCTTCCTGGGTCTTTTGTATGGAAGGCGGAAGGGAGGAACCTGCGATTCGGTCAGGCTCCTACTGGTCCCAGGCTCCTCCTGGTTGCCACTTAGCCCCGCCTCCTCCTGGCTGCCACTTAGCCCCGCCTCCTCCTGGCTGCCACTTAGCCCCGCCTCCTCCTGGCTGCCACTTAGCCCCGCCTTCTCCTGGCTGCCACATTCCACAGCCTCCTCCTGTGTGCCACATTCCAGAGCCTTGTCCTGGCTGAGGTCTTCCTGTGTATAAAAAAGGGACATAGTTTGAGTTTTTGATTCATCAATCACACACAATTTTCAGCTTACGACTGTTGCAAATTGAATGTTAACAAATATAACAGACTATCATTCTGAGCCCAGCATTTTTCATTCTTGTCCCAATTATTTTTGCCCACTACTGTCTATTGATATGTAAAACACTTTCTTAAATCAGCAATTAGTGATCAATAATAACATCTTGTAAACATAATTTATTTATTGACCAGAAATCTGTAGAAGAATGCTATACCTGACTCCATCTGGGCTCCTCCACTTCTTCCTTGCTGGAAGTCCCAGGTTGGACATTGGAAGCCTCAGATGGGGTGGAAGGAAGAGTGGAAGGAAGAGTGGAGAGGGATTCCCTGACTCCAGTCTGGTCTGACAGAAATCGCAGTCTCTCATGGTACCACAGTCTGGAGGGAAGTCCCATCAAGTCACCGTGCGTCAGAGGGGGCGGGGTCACCGGGTGGCCCGGCCCCCCGTTATTTAAGAACCGTCAGATGAGGAGACGTCGTCACACAGCGGGAGCCTCCCTCCATGCCAGCATGGGTGCTGAGCGGCCTGAGGAGAAGAAGATAGGAGATGCTGGACGAGAACGCCGGAGTAAGAACCAGAAGAGCCAGAAGAACCAGAAGAAGATGAAGGAAGATAGAAGAAAGAAGAAGCATTTAAATAAAGGATTTGTCAAAAACTGTCTCTTGTCATTTTTGACAGTTTTTTAGTGAAATGGTAGGGGTAAGTACCCCCTTACCATTTCACACAGGGGGGGGCCAGGATCTGGGGGTCCCCTTGTTAAAGGGGCTTCCAGATTCCGATAAGCCCCCGCCCGCAGACCCCCACAACCACCGGCCAGGGTTGTAAGGATGAGGCCCTTGTCCTCATCAACATGGGGACAAGGTGTTTTGACTCAGGGAGGGCTGAATACAAATGCAAGCCACACTTTTCACATATTGATTTGTAAGGGGTATGAATACTTTTTCAAGGCACTGTAGTTGTTCACCTACAAGATATTTTACTAGCAGAAATCTCCCATCTGGCAACCCGCTTTTTTTATCTGGGGTGGTTACCATAAAAAACATGGGATAATGGTTGTGTATAAAAAGATGGTCTATAAGAATGGGGGAAATAGGTCTCATGCAACATGAGGACATCTGCCCGACAGGAATGGTAGTGTTGAAATGCTTTATGGTGTTTAACTGGAGAATGAAGGCTTTGTGTGTTATGAGAGACCACTCTATGAGGGGGGGGGGGGGTGTCGAAGGGGCTTTGGGTGTACTCATGGCTCCAAAATACAATCTCCACAACCTATTGCATCATTGACCTCCATTCCAGAAAAGGAGCATCCAAGAGCTGTCTATTCCACAATTGAGAGAAAGCAGCCATTCTGGATCCTAAGTCTCAAAAGAAAAAGGGATATAAAAAAAAATATAAGAAACATAGAGAAGTACACAAGGTATATATACACATACCATAACCAGGGGACATGAGCTCACCCCCAGGTTAGGGCAAAAAATGGTTGCACCATGAACCAGTGGGGTGCAAAAGTTGGGCCAAAAACCTTCAAACACAGGGTAGCAAGGACCACATGGAAGGGCAATGCATACAAAGCAAAGCCAGAGAAAGTCCCCACCAACCAGTCTGCTACCAACCAAATTATCCAAACAGTTTGCATTAAAAACAGGGGTTTCGTTGGCACACATTTGCAATTCGGTTGGTAGACTGGTTGGCGAGTTGAGCTGGGAATTTTTTTGGTTTTGTTTTGTATGTGTTGCCCTTGCAAGTGCTCCTTGCTGTGAATGCCAGCTATAGGTGGGGGCAGTGGCCATTTGTTTGACGTCCTTATTTTCTCCTCAGATGTTACATCAGACATCATAGTTACATTGATACATAATTAGTCAGGTTGAAAAAAGACACAAGTCCATATAGATCAACCAATAGAAAAAAATAATTAAAATAATCATACAATCCCATATACACAATCCTATACCCACAGTTGATCCAGAGGAAGCTGAAAAGTGATCCAATTTGCTTACAGCAGGGGGAAAAAACTTCTTCCCGATTCCCCCGAGAGGCAAATGGATTTTCCCTGGATCAACTTTACCTATAAATGCTTGTGTCCAGTTATACTATATACATTTAGAAAAGAATCCAGGCTTTTTTTTAAAGCAATCTACTGAGCGGTCCAGAACCACCTCTGGCTAGAGTCTATTCCACATTTTCACAGCTCTAACCTTTCCATATTTGGAGATGAAATCTCTTTTCCTCTAGATCTAAAGAGGGCCCTTTGTCCTCTGTAATGACCGTAAAGTGAATAACTCAACACCAAGTTCACTATATGGACCCCTTATGTATTTGTTCATGTTGATCATATCCCCCTTAATCTCCTCTTCTCAAGAGAGAATTAATTTAGTCCCTCTAATATTTCTTCATAGCTGAGCTCCTCCATGCCTCTTATCAGTTTGGTTGACCTTCTCTGCACTTTCTGCCACATCAGACATCCCAATTATTCAAGATCCCAGTTCAGGTTTGGGCCTTTAAATACATTTTGCAAAGAGCAAAATCCTGTCTTTACATCCACTCAAGGGTGGACTGCTACCTCACCATTTACAGTGGTATCCCACCATATCACTTACTTAGGTGTTAGGATTGGTAGTGAGCCATCCTCATTGTACAGCCTGAATTGCACACCTTTGTTCACGAAGATCACCCAAGAGCTGAAAGCATGGATGTCCTTTCTACTCTCGTTTTTACGGAGATGCCACTTATTCACAATGGTATAGTTTGCTTCACTCCTGTATCCCCTGCATACAATCCTCCTGCTGCTGAAGCACACTAATATTAACCTTCTAAATAAAGTGCTTAACAAATTTCTATGGTGGGGAAAAAAGCTTGCATAGTTCTCAAATTTATCTTCCAAAAAAAGGGAGGGGTGGCTAACTTAATCTTAGACTTTAACTTATCAAGTTTATTGAGGCATGACCTTGATTGGCTTTCTTGGCAATCTACCTATTCAGATGTCATGTTGGAAGCAGCTTCCGTGCCCCCCTACAGCTTGGCAGTCTTGCTGCACTTGACGTTATATGCACTACCCGCTTCCCTTCAACATAATCTGATTGTGAGGAATACTGTTATAGCCTGGTGAGAGATAAGGAAACTACTGTTAATTAATGTTATCCCCATTCCTGCTAATTCATGACAATCCCATGTTCCCTTCTAGTACTGAGCATAAGACATATACATTCTGGAAATTTGCTCACCATATCTTCCCTTTTTCATTAGGATAGTGACCACTTCAAATCCATTGGCCCAGGAAAACTCATTGCCCCCCACCACATTTTCTACTTTTTTCAGTTGATAGATTATAATGAGTCCTGTAACCTACCTAGGAACAATCCTCTGTGACAGTCCTTAATAGATTTGGTGCTATGGCAACAGACTTACTCAATCTCTACACTGTACTCTTCCCTGACCACCCATCTCACAACTACTATTTCCCAACATGTGGCCCAAACATGGTCCAATGACTTACCAAATGCTTCTGCTGATATTGCTGAGCTGCTGCTGGAGTGGTACCGATTGACCCACAATCTTGCTATAAATTAAGTTTGGAGAAACACAATTTAAAACCCTGCACAGATCCTATATCGCATCATTAATCTTTCTGGAAAATGCAATGCTGTCCTTCAGTCCCTGGTGTGACTCTCCTTGTCCCAATTTGGCCCATCATTTCTGGTTCTGCACTGCCATCTCCAAATTTTGGGACCAGATTATTATTACGTGTTGAAGGAATTATGTCCCTCAGAATGCCAAAAGACCCAATGCTGTGTGTCTTTGGATGCACCCCCCAAAAAATACAATGCTTCTTCTCTTCTTGACTCCTGTCAAACTCCCTCAATGGGTACTTTGTCTGCTGACAGCGCATCGAGCCATCCTGAAAGCATGGACATCATCTTTCAATACATCAATTGTCACAGTTAAAAAGGAGCTGAAAGCTCTCATGTACATTGGAAAGCTTAATATCATTACCCAGAAGTTTGGGCTTACCAAACATTTCTTCAGCCGCTGGAAGTCGTTTATGAAACATTCCCTTACAAGCTGAGAAATCCATCTCCTTATGAAACCATTTTAATTCACAGAATGTTATGCCAAGGCAAACCTTACTATCTCTCTTGGCAGACTGGAACTACCTGAAGATATCATACCAGTTTCCCCTTTCCTCCATCCTGAAAGTTTTCTACCTAAGGCCAAAACCTTTCTTTTCTGCTGTTTTCGGGAGGGTTAACACTCTGCTAGTTTTACCCTCATTTGCTCATCTCATGCCTGGTAATATGTTCTTATTTATAGCTTGTTTAGGATCCCTCTTTGTTTAAGCTATATCCAAGAAGAAGGTACCTTATTCGTGCTTCCCATATACTTATATTATATAAAGTATCTCACAAAAGTGAGTACACCCCTCACATTTTTGTAAACATTTTATTATATCTTTTTATGTGACAACACTGAAGAAATGACACTTTGCTACAATGTAAAGTAGTGAGTGTACAGCTTGTATAAGAGTGTAAATTTGCTGTTTCCTCAAAATCACTCAACACACAGCCATTAATGTCTAAACCACTGGCAACAAAAGTGAGTACACCCCTAAGTGAAAATGTCCAAATTAGGACCAAAGTGTCAATATTTTGTATGGCCACCATTATTCTCCAGCACTGCCTTAACCCTCTTGGGCATGGAGTTCACCAGAGCTTTACAGGTTGCCACTGAATTCCTCTTCCACTTTTCCATGACGACATCATGGAGCTGATGGATGTTAGAAACCTTGCCCTCCTCCTTCTTCCATTCGAGAAAGCCTCACAGATGCTCAATAGGGATTAGGTCAGGTGACATGCTTGGCCAGTCCATCATCTTTACCCTCAGCTTCTTTAACAAGCCAGTGGTCGTCTTGGAGGTGTGTTTGGGGTCTTTATGTTGGAATACTGCCCTGCGGCCCAGTCTCCGAAGGGAGGGGATCGTGCTCTGCTTCAGTATGTCACAGTAAATGTTGGCATTCATGATTCCCTCAATGAACTGTAGCTCTCCAGTTCTGGCAGCACTCATGCAGCCCCAGACCATGACACTCCCACCACCATGCTTCACTGTAGGCAAGACACACTTGTCTTTTTACTCCTCACCTGGTTGCCGCCATACACGCTTAACACCATCTGAATCAAATAAGTTTATCTTGGTCTCGTCAGGTTCCAGCAATCCATGTCCTTTAGTCTGCTTGTCTTTAGCAAACAGTTTGCAGTTATTCTTGTATGTACTCCCTTTTACCGTATCCCCTCTACAGAGGTGGAGTACATTATCATTTATGTTACTCAATAGACCTCTTACAGTTCCTGTCTTGGATTATGTATGCAGCGATCTATTGCCTTAGTTACTTGTAATTGTGACATGTATGTTGTGTTCTTTACTCACACTTCCCCACTTTATTCTGTATTTGTTTTTCAAAAAACCCAATAAAAATGTTTTTAAACAAAAAACCCTCATAAGGCAACAGTGGTGATCAAGGACAACACACTTTTGGCAACGTTCATAAAGCTTCTGAAAACTGTCAGCAAAAGCCTCTTTAGGAATTGTATAACAAGTGTTTGGCGCAAAGGTTAAAAGCAATAATCCACATAAATGACAATATTATGCATATAAATGATGAACTGGAACAAGGGATAAGAAAAGATAATAGTAGTCCATGATGGTGTGCATAAAGTCGATGATGAGGTATAAAGCCCACATTCACGGCAGCCTTCCAATGGGAATGGAAACCATATTCCCAAAAAGCACTGTAAGAAACAAAGAAAGGAGGTGACTCTGGGTGCAGACTTAAAAACAATTTTAATAAAAAGAGCCGCAACAGAGATTGCGCTCACATTTGTGTTGCGTTAAAAAGGCATATGAGAGTCCCAGATGTAACTGGAGGGGTCCGTGAGGTCGATCATCCCTGTCATGGATGTGTAATCAGACTGGTCTTTCAGATGCACTGTGTCCACCGGCCAGCAATGATGGAGGAATACCAGAATGAGACTTGGAAGGCAAACAGCAATCCAGGCGAGGGGCGATGACATCACACACATGCGACGCGTTTCCTGAGTCAGCAAGCCGTGAATGGCATGACGGCTGCACTCCTTCTCAGAAAATTTGTTTTTGAGGTGTACACTGGATTCGATATAGTCAACATCCCTAGTGCAATTCTGTCTGAGTCGACAATATTGACCTTTGGGAATGTTTTTGATCCATGGTGGGTAATGACAGCTTTTGTAATGAAGATATGAGTTGCCACTGGTGGGCTTAGTATAATTTCTGGCATATGACATGGTCATCATGTTGAAGTTCCAAATCCAGTCTATCGACTCAGACAGAATTGCACTAGGGATGTTTACTATATCGAATCCAGTGTACATCGCAAAAACAAATTTTATGAGAAGGAATACCCTGCAGATATAGTAGAAAAAGCTTATGAACTATATCTCCATGGGAAACCCTCACGCCCGAATCCTCCTTCTACAGACTCTCCCATCCGATTCATCACAACTTTTCATTCTCAACATAAAAAGATGGAGAGGATTCTGCTGAAACATTGGGACATTCTTCAGCAGGACCCTCACCTCAAATCCATCCTCCCCACACACCCACGTGTCACTTACCGCAGGGCTCCAAACCTTAAAAACAAAATTGCTCCTAGCAAATTGAAAACCACCCCTACATTTCCGCCCATCACTCCGCTCATTCCTTTGGTAGGGATGTACCAATGCCGCAAGAAACTTTGCAAAACGTGCCATTTTGTTCAGCACGGTCAAAAATCTTTCTCCACCAAAGGCCACACTTATTTTCTGAAAGATTTTTTCAATTGTTCATCGGATCATGTGGTATATGGTCTGACCTGTCCCTGTGGCCTCATATACTTTGGCCCCTCAGACAGCGTTTTGGGGAGCATAGGAGGTACAATGAGGGTGGTACAGACCCCCACAGTGTGCCCAGACATTTTGCCACAGTTCACAAGGTTCCACTCTGGGGTTATCTGTTGGGGTTATAGAACAGATCCCTAGGTCTCTCTCACCTGCCGAAAGGTTCAAGAAATTTGGCTCAAGGGAGACCTATTGGATCTATCGTCTGGGTGTCCTCTCACCTTGAGTGCATTGAAACATCTGCCATTCTGTGATGCCTACGTGCATATATTTGCTTATGTGTGTGTTTTTTTCATGATCATATCACCAGTTTATCATGTTATATCAGTTTGCACATGGAACGTGTAAACATGTCCTTTCTTCTTTCTTTTTTGTTTCCCTTCCCCTCCTCATTCCTTCTCACCTCCCCTTCCCCCTCCTCCCCCCTCCCCCCTTTTTCCTATTTCCATAACCCCCCCATTTTTTGTTTCCCTCCCCCCTCCCCTTTCTTTCTGTCCTCCCCCCCTCTTTCCCCCCTTTTCAAATGACTGTTCTCCCATATCCCATATATTACATCATTTTAGAGGGATAGTCACTATAGTCACTATAGTCTCTTTCGGGACTATATCATCTAATATACATCATCTAATATACTCTACATCCCATGACATTCTTCTTCTTTTTTTTTTCTCTCACACGTCCTTCATTGCTGACACTACTCCATACAGCTACCTCTCATGACCACTCCCCCTACTCCATACAGCTTCTTCCCATATATTTTCTCAACTAGTCCCATAGCAACTAGCTTTTTTTTTTTTTTTCTCACACGTCCTTTATTGCTGACACTACTCCATACAGCTTCCTCTCATGACCACTCCCCCCTACTCCATACAGCTTCCTCTCATGACCACTCCCCTCACTTCCTCCTTTATATTCTCCCAACTAGTCCCATAGTAAATAGCCTTTTTTTTTTTTTTCTCACACATCCTTCATTGCTGACACTACTCCATACAGCTTCCTCTCATGACCACTTCCCCTACTCCATACAGCTTCTTCTCATGACCACTCCCCTCACTTCCTCCCATATATTCTCTGCATTAGTCCCATAGTAACTAGCTTGACAAAGGAGTGCAGCCGTCATGCCATTCACAGCTTGCTGACTCAGGAAACGCGTTGCATGTGTGTGATGTCATCGCCCCTCGCCTGGATTGCTGTTTGCCTTCCAAGTCTTATTCTGGTATTCCTCCATCATTGCCGGCCGGTGGACACAGTGCATCTGAAAGACCAGTCTGATTACACATCCATGGCAGGGATGATCGACCTCACGGACCCCTCCAGTTACATCTGGGACTCTCATATGCCTTGTTAACTCAACACAAATGTGAGTGCAATCTCTGTTGCTGCTCTTTTTATTAAAATTGTTTTAAGTCTGCACCCCAAGGCGCCTCCTTTCTCTTTAGGAATTGATTGCAGAACCATTGTCACACATTCTTGGATTGCCGTGACGGCTGCAAAATGTGCGCCTGCAGGTGGGGAATTTTGGATTCTGGATCGAACTGGTAGCACCAGGTCTCATCCCCTGTGATGATGGTTTTCAGAAAGGATGGATCCTGGTCACACATGATAATGAAATCTCCATCCGTTTTGCTTTCTTTTCGTCTGTCAGCTTGTGAGCCAAAAACAGATCTTCCGCTTACCCACTCTCGGGTGGGGTCCATGCTCGCAACGTTACCACGCCCGCCGACCCCATGAGGCTGTTGGCTTGAATCCCAGGATATACTGTATGCTTGTTTTTAACTGCCTCTATGTACGTAGTTGGTATCTTTTATCCTTAATACATTTTTTACCATTTCACACTTTAGGAGTTTCATTGATTCTTCTCACATGCATGATTTGCTGCTGAACCATTGATTATTCCCTATGCAAGTGTTCCCATTGGATACCAAAGAAAAGCCACAGAGGTCTCCCAGTTTCGCCTGGGTGTTTCACCTGGGTGTTTCACCTTTTATACGATATTCACTATCGAGGTGTTTCATGGTTGGACTATATCACTTCTATATGGACTGTAATATTTATGGGACTTTATTTCTTTGTCTTGCATATGTTGTTTATAATCTTATCCATATTGTTTTTTCCAGCGGCTTTCTAATTTGGGTATATCTGCGCAATAACTTTGAAATTTTACTACACTATACAAATCTACACAGATCTATCTAAATACACTTTTGATCTCAGGAGGCAGCTTTCAATGATCACTAAAGTGCTCTGTAACAACAAGATAGAGTACAAATGGAAACAACTCTCCAAACTTACAGTAGAAAAAACGGCACCTACCATACCATAGCCCCAGTAGATTCAGACCTGGGTCTACTGTGTTCCTGGGTTCCTGGGACATATTACCCAAACCAAAAGTGCCTGCAGGAGCATGCTAATCACCAGAGAAAGTTATCCCTCAGTGGTAACACAGCTAATGAAATTGCACGCCACAGTCCTTGGTGATCTAACACCATCAATTATACATCATCTTTACCAATACACCTTGTTCAGCTTCCTAGCCACACTGTTGGCCTTTGGAACTTGAACCCCAACTTTGGAAAATGCAGGAATGTTGTACCTTATGTAGCTGCACTTTTATGTTTCTTTTTTTTTCATTTGTTCCCTAGATCCTTCCATCTATGAATCCATCTAGGTAGGACATCTACTTCAGCTTCCCTTCTGCCAAGACAGAACCTGTGAATACCTACTTCCAGCTTACGAGAACGGCAGTCATATGCTTTGTTTGAAAACCTCCTGTGGGCTTGTAAGTACAAAACCAGCTGAAATACACCACACTTATCATGGAACCTAAACTTTTGACTCAATATGCCAAGGATTTAAACCACCCGACTATAAGAGCCTCATTATGGCAAATAGCAAAGGCACACTCTTGCAACATTTTATGTGTTCAAGAAACACTTCCAAAACACTGTAGCCCCAGACTGTACATATAAATATTTTCCTCATATCTGTAAAGCATCTGGCCCAAAGACAAATCAGGTTGTCAACTACATGATAGCATCCTAGACTCCAACAGACGATACATTATCTTGATATGTACTATTGACAACACTGCTATCACCCTAGCAATGGTATATGCCCCTAACAGTCGGCAAGTACATTTTCTTACTAAGGTTTTAAAGAAAATCTGACATGTATGAAAGGGATTTCTGATCCTGTATGCAGATTTTAATACAGTACCAGATCCCCTAATTGACACAACTAATCCTGGCTCTAGACATGCTTCCGCCATGGGCAAATTCATCTGTAATAATGATCTTTATGATGTATGGCTCTGTCATCATCCTACAGAAAGAGAGTATACTTTCTACTCCCCTGTTCATAATACCTATACATGCTTGGATTACTTTCTAACTGATAAATGGTTGTTGCAAACGATTGGTCTGGCATTGCACCCATAACCTGGTCAGACCATGCACCCACTAGCATTACTATACCCAACGTATATACAAATATTTCTGGCCCTGGCTCCATACTGTACATAATGTACTTTATCTCATGTAAGTACCCAGGATTGACAATCTTGCCTGTTCCTGTTACTCCTAGTGCTATATTAAACTAATTATATTCTATATTTTGTAGATACTTTTGAGCATCCACCCCTGAGGAAGTGTATCATACATGAAACGTGCCAGACATTTAGGATGCAGCCATATGCCTGCCAAAAAGAATCTATCTAGACCCACTATCTACAACCAATGATGTTTACAATGTATACATATCTTTTATAACATTTCAATGTGCCGCTCAGATGACATGTCTGTATACATGTATGAATTTACAACAAACATTTACTTATCAATTCATTTTATATCCTATACCGTGAAGCCAATATGTATGCATAATGATATTTTTTTGATGTCCATGCCCTGAATGCATGTGTGTACATAAATGAAATTAATGTTTTTTACTTGTCTGTTCATAATTGTAATGTTTTTATACATCCATCTATGCCAATTAAATGCTTTTACAATCTATAGCTCCACTAGTCAATGGCCTCATCTAAAGTCCCAACCTCCCTTTTCTCTTTCAATAGATTTTTATTGAGGTTTCAGCATTTGCAAAATAACATGTTACAGCCAAGAGAAGCAACAATCGTAGAAGACATAAGTTGTATGGTGTAGAGGCGTGACAAAGCCAAAGCTCACAAGGAACTATGTGGAGAGTAAGAAACAAGGAGCAGTGTACATCAACAGCCGCGTTTAGGGATTATTCCTTAGTTCCAACACCCCTAATGGTTACTAACTGTGTTGGATTTCGAGGAGTGTCACCCCACCCTGATAGCCCTAAACGTATTCCTTATACTGCTCCATGCTGTCAGAGGATCTGTAATGAGAGCCTGTAGAAGTACCTATGGGTACCTCCAGATATCTTTGCATATGTCAATGCTGAACTGGAAATTAGTAACCTCATATTAAACCAAGCTGTACCTAATAAACAAACCAAGATAATAAAGGGATAGCGAAAACAGAAAATAGTATAGAGAGGAAAAAGAGGATAGGAAAATGATGTGTAGATAGAGCGAGAAGCGACGGTGTGGTATTCGCTCCTCCACACTCAAGCAGGTATAGATAAACGGTTTAGTGGCCTGGATACGTATTTGGCCCAAGGTTCCCATACTGCCTCGGTTCTGTCTACCATGTCCAGGAGGATGCTTACTGTTTTCTCCTGAGCCATAATCCAGGATATTTTTTGTTTAACTAACAGAAGTGAGACTGTGGGCTGTTTCCATGCTCGGGCTATTGTCAATTTAGTTCCAATAAGGATGAACCTGATAAGATTGTGGGCCAATTTCGGTACCCCCGGGATGGGAAAGTTCAATAGTGCGTAGTGTGGTGTTTTTGGAATGGATAAATTAGTTATTTTCCTGATAATCCAGAATATTTTGTTCCATAGATCCCTTATTTTGGGGCATTCCCACCAGATATGAAGCATGGAGCCAATATGCCCGCAGTTACGGAAGCATAAGGGGGATGCGTTTGGGAAGATCTTAGCTATCCGCAAAGGGACCATATACCACCTCATTAGAATTTTTAAGTTCGCCTCAACAAGCGCAATATTAAGAATGCCTTTAGAAGCAGTGATGGAAGCTCTGTGCCACTCAGACAGGGTCCATTGTTGTTGTAGATCAGTCTCCCATTCCCTCATGAATAGTGTTTTAGAATCAGCCCTAGCAAGCGCTTGATAAATCACCGTTATTCCCCCCCTCTGCTCCATGGCCTGACCACACCACAGTTCATAATCCGTAATGGTCAAAGGTTTGTGAACGGAGCGTCCAAGAGATCTGATAAAGTGGGATATCTGTTGGAGTCTGAACCGTTCCGAACCTGGCATGTCAAGTTTACTGGTGCAGTAAGAAAAGGTGAGGGGGCCTGTCGGGTGAACAAAGTGGCCAATCCTATAAAGCCCCTTATCTAACCACCATTGAAAGGCTTTAATGTCTTGACCAGGTGGGAAAAGGGGATTTCTGAAGATGTGGGATAAGGGGCACCAATGGGAGATCAAGTGTGAGTTGAGTCTAAGGGAGTCCCATAGTGTCAAGGAGTGAGAAAGTGTGGGTGCAAGTATGGCCGGTCTGGTCTTAGTAGCGCACCAAAGTATGTAATCTAGAGTGTAGTGAGGAATAGCTTGTCTTTCCATACGAACCCAATCAGGGTGAGCAATTTTAGAATATATAGTGGATAATTGAGATAGTTGTGCCGCTTGATAGTACCAGAGTATATTTGGCACACCCACCCCTCCTTGATCTCTACAGCGGAAGAGAGTCCCTTTAGCAATTCTATGCCCCTTGGATCCCCATACAAACTTCATGATTTTTGATTGGAAATTCCATAGACAGATCTTAGGGATGGGGATAGGTAAAGATCTGAAGAGATACAGGAGGCGGGGCAGAAGGGTAATTTTCACTGAATTCACCCAACCTAGCCAGGAAAGGCCCAGTTTGTCCCATGTGGATAAATCATCCTCCAGTTTACGAAAAATCGCAGGAAAGTTGGCTGAGTAGAGTTTGTCTATGGTCGCGGTCAAGTTAATCCCTAAATAGGGGAGCGCTGTCTCTGTCCATCCGAACCTAAAGTTGTTTTTAAGCTGAGAAACCAACTGGTCTGGTAGGTTAATATTGAGAGCTAGAGATTTGGAATAATTGACCGTAAGTCCCAATACTTTGCCAAAATCATCCAGAACCCTGCATAAAGAAGGAAGGGAGGTAAGCGGAGAAGATATAAAAAGCAAGATGTCGTCAGCGCACAATGCGCATTTGTGCGCATGAGGTCCGCAATGTACCCCTTGTATGTTAGGGTTGTCTCTGATGGAAATGGCCAGGGCCTCGACGATCAAGGCAAAGATTAAGGGAGATAAGGGACATCCCTGTCTCGTGCCGTGGAGAATCTAAAGGAATTAGAGTGGTATCCCTGCATTTTAATTTTTGCTTCCGGGGAAGAATAGAGTGCACCGATAATGTTCATAAAGGTTTCACCAAATCCCCATTTTTGCAGGGTAGGGACCAGAAAGGACCAGGAGACGGATTTGAACGCCTTCATGAGATCAAGTGAGAGCAGGAAACCCTTTTGTTGGGGGCCCCGTCCCAACCCGATCCCAACAAGGAAACAATGTTGACTGCCCTCCTGATCTGATCCAGCCCCTGTCGCCCGGGAATAAAGCCCACTTGATCCCTATGTATATAAAGGCCAATGAAGTTGGAAATTCTGTCCGCAATAATTTTTTTTAGGATTTTAAGATCATTATTAAGTAATGATATAGGCCTATAATTGGAGATGCAACTGGGGTCCTTTCCTGACTTAGGAATCACTATTATGAACGCCGAATTAGAAGCCTTGTCAAGGGGCGAACCAGATCGAAGCTGATTAAAAAAGCGAGCCAAGTATGGGGAGAGTAATGGGGAGAAGTGCTTATAATATGGGACCGAGAAGCCATCTGGGCCCGGAGCAGAATTATTTTTGAGGTTTTTAATGACTCGTGCTACCTCTTCTATGGAGATCGGAGCCTCTAATTCATCCCTATGCTGTGTCGTGATCCGTGGGATCTGTACTGATTCCAGAAAAGAGTCTATAATGTCTGGGGAGGGTTCCTTCTCTACCTTGCTATATAGAGAGCAATAAAAGTCGTGAAAGGCTTCCATAATTTTTTGGGGATTCTGTGTGAGGGAGCCGTTACTTAATTTTATTTTAGGGAGCGCATGTGTTCTAATTGTAGGGGTCAACCATCTGGCTAATCTAGAACCAAGTTTGTCAGTTTGGTAGTAAAACCTACCCCCCTCCCATCTGAGGTTCTTTTCTGCTATAGCAGTGAGAGCCAGGTTCAGGGCCGTGCGGGATGATTCCAGCCTATTTGCGGAGTCCGATGAGGGTTTGGATTCGTGCAATAAGCTAAGAGAAGCGAACTCCCCTTCCAGCCTATCAATTTCCAATTTGCGAACTTTGCGAATTCTAGAGGAGATCTGGATTAAGCTACCCCTGATTGCTGCCTTGTGGGCCGCCCACAGGGTGGAAGGGGAGATGCTGTCCACGTCATTCAGACTGAAGTATTCCTGAATGTGTTTTTCAATTTCACACACGTGAGTGGGATTGCTAAGGATGGAGGAATTTAATCACCAGTGGAATCCTGAGCGTTGAGGCGGACCTCCATTCAGAGTCATTAGGAGAAGGGAATGGTCCGACCAGGCAGAGTCCTTAATATCTGACCTTTGTATCAGTGGAACATGTTGTTGAAGAATAAAAAAGTGATCTATTCTAGAAAAAGTTTGATGGGGGTTGGAGTAGTGCGTGTAATCCTGTGCCTTTGGGTTCATTTCCCGCCAGACATCCACCAAGCCATGATGGAAAATCTGTCTGGCCACATTCAGACTCTGCCTGGTGGGACGTACCCTGTTTTTGCCCGGGGGGGCGTGATTTGTCAATTCCCGCGTCAAATGCTATGTTGGAGTTTCCCCCAAAAATGACTAGGCCTTCAGTTAAAGGGGAGAGGGTTTGGAAAAGGGACTTAAAGAACTTTGCCTGTCCCCGGTTTGGCGCATAACATGAAATAAGGGTGTAAAATTGTTCGTCAATGCGTACCTTTACCAACAAAAATCTACCCTCCGGGTCCTTGAATTCAGAGACCAGGGAGAATTGAGTTCTGCGAGAGAAGAACAGGCCTACGCCCTTGGTTTTATTGTCAGAGTTGGCTAAATAAAATCTGGGGAATTTGGCATGAATGAATGAAGGGGAATATGATTTAGGGAAATGCGTTTCCTGTAAAAATAGTATATCTATTTTTTGTGCGTGATAATGTTGGAATACTTTCCTACGTTTCATAGGGGAATTGAGTCCCTGAACGTTGTGGGTGGCAATGCGTAGAGCAGGTCTATGTGAGGAGTGGTCAGCCATGGAGCAGCTTAAGTGAGAAAGCGGGCGATCCCCGAGCACTTACCTTTGATGTAGTGGCCGGTCTCAATATGCATGCCTCAGGAGAAAACACTAGGACTTCAAGTTGCTTATCGTGAAGGAGCGAGACCACATCCGTCGCTGCAAGAAAAAGTCGAGAGGTGAGGAAGAGAGGAAAGAAGAAGAAGACAGTTCGAAAAATAAGGAGAAGTGAGCTCCGAGATAGAGGTGAGAACAATACCACCCCTCTCAGAGAAACAAACACGTTGACCCCCCAATGCGGGGGGGAGTCCCGAACCAGGAGTAGCAAGACCACTATGGTTAACCACTCCGAGTGCGGGAGCAGGCGCATTGGACCCGCTCCGTCCTGCGCACCCTAAACTAATATCTCCAAATATACCAGAAATAGAATATAAACATACATATATGAATATATATATCAGAAAAAAAAAAAAAAAAGAAAAAAGTCCCTTTATAGAATAAAAAAAAGTGAATGACCGAGACCAGGGGTATAATGGGGGATGAGAGGAGAATGTGGGGAATATCAAGAGCGCTAGCTAATGATATCTGGGTCAGGAGACTGGGGGGGAGGGAAGGAGGAGGGGGAAGGAGAAGAAAGGAGCCTATTGGGCCCGACCAGACCCCAGTCTAACTTTTGGGAGAGGGGCAATGATAGTTCCCTCTGGCAGCGTCATTAGAGGCGTGTCTGGTTGTTTAGACCTGCACTTGGAGCAGAAAGAACCTAAAGTCCAGTTGGAAGTTCATGCAGGTTCTGAGGAAAAAAAAAAAATGTTTCCAGACAAATGAGGAGAAGAGTCAGTTGGGCATAAATGCCATGGGTCAAGGAGGATTCCGACCAGAACAAAAGTAGGAAGTGTATGGTGGAAGGTTGGGATTCCCTCACGATCATGGGTGGAGGTCTTCCTTAGCCTTCTTCTTGTTTTTGGGTGTCATCCAGAGAGAGAACAATGGCCTAGACGGAGGTGGACGTTTGGTCATGCCGGAGGATGCGGTCTGCATAGGGGAAGGCGGATCCTTCGGAAGAAGTCCCAATTTTTGCAGTAGTTGTTCACCTTCTTGGAATGAGGAGAATCCAAAAGGCTTGCCGTTGAAATCAAATTTTAGGCTGAAGGGGAAGAGCCACCAATACTTGATATTCCTTTGTGTAAGAACCGTCAGGAGGGGTTTGAGCGCCCACCTTTTCTGGATGGCGAAGGGGGAGATATCCGCGTAGATTTGTATCTGGTGTCCCATCAGCTGGATCTGTGGGGTGGTACGGGCTCTCCTCATGATTTCCTCCTTGACACTGTAGTAGTGTGATTTGACCACAATGTCGCATGGCAGGCCATCCTGGCGGGGAGGTCCCAGTGCCCTATGCGCATGATCGAGCTCCAACCTGTGTGTTCGGATGTCAGGGATAAGATGTTTAATTAGGGAATGGACTGCATCAGGGACGTCTGTGACGGACTCAGGCAGACCCCTGATCCTAAAATTTAGTCTTCTGGATCTGTTCTCCAGGTTATCTATTTTCGCCATGGCACCCTCAAATTGGTCATGCAGATCTTGAAAGCGATCGGTGTTTTGATTAACTCGATCGATCGTAGCATCAACTTTGTTTTCAATGTTTTCAATGCGGGAGCCTAGGAGTTGGAGGTCCGCCTTAATGTCAGAGGTAATTCTGGAAGCAGTCTGAGCAAGGCTCCTATCCAGCATTTCTGAAAATTTAGAGAATATGAAGGTAATGTCCTGGGGCTGTGAGGCAGGAGGGTCTGTCTCCTGATATGAGACATTAGGCCTGGGGTGAAGGGCACCTGAGGGGGACAGTAACTTGTGCATCCCATCCAGGGTCTGGTCCAGGAGGGATACTGTGGTGGCCGGTGACAGAGGACCTTCGCTGGTTGTGGGTGAGGGGGCTACTCCACATACCTCCTCATGTAAAGCATCCTGCCATGTATGAGAGCCTGAGCTCCCTGTGAGAGTCTCGTGAGGCGGCCGTTCCGCCGCCATCTTGGAAATTTTGTCTGCCCCTGTGAGCGCTGGAAATCGGGCTGTGAGTCCTCTCCTTGCCGCTCCCACCGGCATCCACTCGTGGCCGTGTGATTGCGGTCCCCTCCGGTCCCGTTCTGGCGGTGTGGGGGCTGATAAAAGTGCTACAGGGTGTGCCTAATGGACAGAGCGGTACGGAGCTCTGTGTTCAGTCAGCCATCACAGAGCGCCGCGCATGCGCACCTCCAACCACCCTTTTCTTGTGTATCTAACTGATAAATGGTTGTTACAAACGATTGGTCTGACATTACACCCATTATCTGGTTAGACCATGCACCCGCTAGCATTATTATACCCAACCCCTCATTTCCCCCCACCATATAAGATCTGGAGATCTAACACACACATTCTGAAAACATCTCCCTATGGAGTTCTCCTGCTAAAACAAATAGTGGTATATTTGCAACACAAAGTGGTTTTGGTTTTATACTCAGTCACTCGATGGAATGCGCACAAGGCATTTACCAGGGGGATGTTCATTCAACTGAGTACTCCAGCCAAAAAGAAGAAGAAGATACAGTGTATAGATCAGCTCATCAACTGTTGGGAGCGTGTAAATGCTCCTGTTCTTTGACAGCTGCTGGTCTCATTCCAGCATCCTGGTTTTGGTTGTGATACATTCTCTCTGCCTGTCCCCCTACAAGGTGATTGATGTGGTCAGCCTCTGGGTGGAGACCAAACCTGATTTAAGCCAGCCAAGACTGCAGTCTCATGCTTGATAGCATGTGTAATACGTGCAAGCTCTTTGTCTGTCCTGCTCTGCTGCTTGGATCCCCCTATTTGTGACCTCAGATTTGATATTGACTATTCTCTATACTCTGCCTGCCTTTTGACTATGGTTTTACCCCAACTATTCTGAACCTTGCTTGCCTTGTACCTATGACTGTCAAGGAACCACACCATCTGTCTGCTAACCGCACGTAAGCAAGTACCTGTTTGCTTTGCTCAGTTTGCACATGCCCTGGCATGGTGACCAGGCACTATAGCATGGTGTATAAATCCCTCCTTTGCACTTGAAAGCATTCAAAATGCCAAGATCTGCGTTTTTGAATACTTTTGATTTTTTAAAACTGGCGCCTTTAAGACTCCAGTAAAGTGGAAGTGATGTAATGACATCACTTTCAGGTTACTACATCCTAGACCTAATCAAAGCCAATTGCGACTTTCTTCAGGTCTCCGACCAGCTGGCGGAAGTGCCGACTGGTCGCTCTGGTCTCCCAGTGGGACAGGATAGCTTGAGAATGTGGGGGAAGGCGGCAGGAGGGGGCGGAAATGTCCCTTCCCGCTGCTTCTAAAAACAACTGAGTGGCTGCTTAGCCGCTCCGGTTAGTATTACAAGAGGGCCGACCATTGGCTTTAAACAACGGTCCTGTGGTGATGCCTGCAGCTACAGGCATCAATCAGTTACAACCACTTGAAGCCAAATGACATACAGGTACATGGTTCGGCAGCAAGTGGTTAAGTTGTATGCCAACTTACTATCAACCCATCTTATGGATTACATGCCCTTTCTGATACATAGAGACCAAGCAGGGTTTACGAAAGGCAGACAATCATCCAACGCAACCAGGCGTCTAATAAATATCTATTTTGCGGAACACACCAGAAAGCTTTCTCTGCTCATTTCACTAGATGCAGAGAAGGCATTCAATGGAGTTCATTGTGGATACTTTAAGCCATATTATGTAAATTTGGGTTCAAAGACAGAATTCTGACAGCCATAACTGCTCTGTACTCTCAATTCTCCTCCCAGATTTATGTTGATAAAATGCTTTCTCAATCTTTTTGAGTAACAAATGGCACCAGACAAAGTGTCCTTATCCCCCTTATTTTAAACTTGGTTATGGAACCATTAGCAGAATGTATCCGTTCAGACTCTTCCATATCTGGCGTCAAAGTGGGGACCACAGATCATAAAATAAGTCTATTTGTGAATGGTGTCTGCCTCATGTATACTAATCCGTTCACTTCCCTACCACAAATACAAAACATTCTTACAAATTTTGGAGAGGTCTCCTACCATAAAGTCAATGACACCAAATCCCATATCCTTGATCTAGGTGTGAATAGGATGACACCAAATTTGTTAGGAAATCTTTACCCCTATTTGTGGAACGACTCGGGCTTAGCAAACTTGGGCATAGCATTAACCAAATCCACTAAAACAATACTTCTTCCCCTTTAGGTAGAAATTTGCCCTAGAGCTTCAAGAGCTATTTAAATTTGAATTCTTCTGGGCAGACTTAATAGCAGTGTTCAAAATGCTAGTCCTACCCACACTTTTATATCTATTTAGAACTCTTTCAATCTGTATTCCAAATTCTACCTTAAATTGCTATAACTCCTACTAACCAGATATGTAGGGCAGGGAAAGAAACCATGCTGCGCTTACAACACCCTACTTAAACATAAATCTATAGGGGGCTCAAATTTACCTGATCTGATGAACTACTATAATTTCACTATCTTGTCACAATTGAAAGAATGGTTTCGACCCACCCCCTCTACCCTATGGGGTGAATTAGAATACTCAGTGGTACCACATAATCTATAACTTTGGCTCTATAGCAGACACCCTGGATCCATTATACCAGTTTACTCCCCCCTATTAAAGCCTCAGCTCTAGCTTGGTGGAGGCTGATATCCTCCACTTGGACAAACACCCAAACAATAAAACTAGTGCCTCTAATCACCATCCTAAAGCTCTTCAGCCCAGATCTTTGTCTGATCATTTGGACCAAAGATATTTCCATTACAATTGACACATTCTTTAATAAAGGGGTCCTAAAACCCTTTACCCAACTTACTGGGGAACTAAACCTATCCTCCTCCAACTACTACCAAAATGTTCAAATAGCCCATTGTCTCAAACAATACACACATATTAGTGTCCCCATACCACTATGGGTATGAGCATAGTTAAAACCAAGCACAAACTCGACCAAAGACATATCACTATTCTACTTTATTTTTCAAGAGAAAAAAAAACTGTCTTTAACAAACTCCCTTCACTGACTAAATTATTATTATTATTATTATTATTATTATCCACGATTTATATAGCGCCAACAGTTTACGCAGCGCTTTTCAATGTATAAGGGGGACAACACAATTACAGTACAGTTCAATACAAAAGGTACAGGAGGGCCCTGCTCGTAGAGCTTACATTCTAAAGGGAGGGGGTGGTGGTACAAAAGGTAGTAGCTGCAGAGAATGATTTGATGGGGGTGGCTTGGGGACAGTTGTTAGGTAGGTGTGGGATAGGCTTCCCTGAATAAATGAGTTTTCAGGGATCTCCTAAAGGTGGACAGGGTAGGGGCTGATCGGACATACTGGGGCAGGGAGTTCCAGAGGATGGGAGAGGCTCTGGAGAAGTCCTGAAGGCGAGCATGGGAGGAGGTAACAAGGGAGCTAGAGAGCAGGAGGTCCTGGGAGGAGCGGAGGGGTCGATTTGGGCGATATCTGCAGATAAAGTTGGTGATGTAGATGGGGGCAATGTTGTGAATGGCCTTGTAGGTTATGGTTAGCATTTTGAATTTTAGGCGGTGGGGTAAGGGAAGCCAGTGAAGGGATTGGCAGAGAGGAGCAGCAGTCATGGATTGGTTAGTGAGGTGTATTAGTCTAGCAGCAGGATTCATAATAGACTGAAGGGGAGATAGCCTGCTTAAGGGTAGGCCATTAAAGGAGAGAGTTGCAGTAGTCAAGGCGGGAAATAATCAAGGAGTGAATAAGTTGCTTTGTGGTGTCATTAGTCAGGAAGGTTTAAATTCTGGACATGTTGCATAGGTTAAGGCGGCAGGATTTAGCCAGTGATTGAATGTGAGGGCTGAAGGAGAGGTCAGAGTCAAGGATTGCACCCAGCACCCTGGCATGTGTGGAGGGACCGATGGTTGTGTTGTTGATATTAATGGTGAAGTCACAGGAGGAGGAAATATAACAAGCTCAGTTTTAGAAAGATTGAGTTTGAGGAAGTGGTGTGACATCCATATCGATATGTCATTCAGTAAGTTTGAGATCTGTGAGGAGATCGAGGGGGTGAGTTGAGGAGTGGAGAGATAGATCTGGGTGTCGTCGGCATAGAGTTGGTATTGGAAGCCATGGGAGGTTATCAACTGGCCCAGGGAAGAGGTATAGAGTGAGAATAGGAGAGGCCCAAGGGTGGAGCCTTGGGGTACTCCAACAGCAAGAGGAAGGGGAGTGGAGGAGATGGAGTTGTAAGTGACACTGAAAGTGCGCTGAGATAGGTAGGAGGAGAACTAGGATAAAGCAGAATCACGGAGGCCAAGGGAGTGTAATTTGCTGAGGAGGAGCAGGTGGTCAACTGTGTCAAAGGCAGCAGAGAGGTCTAAAAGTATGAGTATGGAGTAGTGCCCATTGGTTTTAGCAGTTATTAGGTCATTGGTTAGTTTTAGTAGGGCAGTTTCAGTAGAATGTTGTGGGCGGAAGCCAGACTGTAGGGGGTCGAGAAGGTCGTTGTCCGTGAGGTAGCGACTCATTCGGTCATGGACAAGGCGTTCGATGAGCTTGGAGGCAAACGGGAGCAGAGAGATGGGTCTTAAGTTATTCAAACAGGTGGGTTCTAGTGAGGGTTTTTTGAGTATGGGGATAACCAGTGCATGTTTGAGCGGGGAAGGAAAGGTGCCGGAGGAGAGGGAGAGGTTGAAGATGTGGGTTAGGGAGTTGAGGATAGAGTGGGAAGGTGGTCGCAGTAATTGAGAGGGGACAGGGTTCAGGGGACAGGTAGTGAGGTGGGCCATGGAGAGGAGTTTATCAACTTCATCTGTGGTAACTGGGCAAAAGGAGGAGAGTATTGAGTGTGGTGTTGGACCCAATGTGTAGGGTAGGGGAGGAGTTTGAATGCTGGATATCTCCTTGCAAATTGTGTCGATTTTGTTATTAAAATAGTTGGCAATCTGTTGAGCGGTAAGCAAGTTGGTGGGTGGGGGAAGTGGGGGGTGAAGTAAGGAATTAAGGGTAAAAAAGAGTTGACGAGGTTTGGATGAGAGGGTTTTAATGAGAGCGTTGTAATAGGTTTGTTTGGCAGTGTGGAGGCAGGAGTTGTATTTGAGAAGGGCAGATTTGTAGAGGGTAAAGTCTTGCAGGGATTTAGATTTACACCATGCTCGCTCAAGAGCACGGCTGTGTCTCTTGAGACTTCTGGTGTCGTCTGTTTGCCAGGGTTGTGGCAGATGGGGCCTGGTTCTGCGTGTAAAAAGAGGAGCAAGTATGAAGGGAAGGTTTGAGGTTGCGAAGGTTCCTGCGGGTAGTGGTTTGTGGGTTGGCAGCATGGGATATAGGAGACAAGGAGAGTGTGAAACGGATAAGGTTGTGATCAGAGAGAGGAAAGGGTGCGTTGGAGAGATTGCAGGGAGTGCAGCGATGGGAGAATATGAGGTCAAGAGTGTTGCCGTTGGAGTGGTGGTTTGTGTCCATTGTGTTAGGTTAAAAGAGGAGGTTAGGTTGAGTAGTTTAGAAGTGGTAGCAGTATTAACATTGATTAGAATGTTAAAGTCACCTAGGATGATGGCAGGCACTTCAGATGAGAGAAAATAGGGTAGCCATGCAGAGAAGTCATCCAGAAAACAAGATACTGGTCCAGGAGGCCGATAAATGACTGCGACCCTCAGACAAGCTGGAGAGAAAAGACGAATGCAGTGCATTTCGAAAGAGAGGGAGGTGTGGGAAGTACCTGGAAGGTGCATTGTGGGGAGAGGAGAAGTCCGACACCACCTCCTTTTCGTCCACTGGGTCTGGTGGAGTGAGTCCAGAGGAGGCCACTGTGGGACAGGGAAGCTGGAGAGGTAGTGTCAAATTCCTGGAGCCAGGTTTCGGTTATAGCAAATAGATTAAGGGATTTGGAGAAGAAAAGGTCATTGACAGAAGCTAGTTTGTTGTAGACCGAGCGGGCATTCCAGAGGGCACAAGAAAGAGAGGGGCCGGGGGCATGGCTTGGAGTGCAACAGAGATGGCTGCACAGTGAAGGAGCTCCGCAGCACACGCGGCCGTTAAGGAACAATCACCTGACCCACAGCTCTCAGATGCTGGGTAAAAAGCTACACCCGACACCGCAATCTCGTCCACGCCGCAATTCGGTGTCTTTAGCGAGTCAAAACATCGCGGGTATCTTTATATCTAAGGCGGCAGCCCGACGCAGTGTGACAAGGCCCAAGATGTCGCTGACATATCAGGAAGAGGAAGGCAGTGAGGACTCTCAGTCGGCCCTGGAGAGCACAGGCAGGGGTAAGTCCAGACCAGATCATCCCCTAATATTCTCTGATATGTCGATGTTCGCTGCTGACATCAAAGCTACTTTCTCAGCAGCGGTCACTGACCTAAAAACAAGCATGCTTGTCCTTAATGAGAAAATGGCGGTGATAGAGGCTGAGGGAAAATGCAGAGACCGGGCTATTCATAAACTCGAGAGAACCACAGTCACACAATCACAGCACTTCATTGCAATGAATAGACACATTGAGGACCTCGACAATAGAGGAAGGAGGTGCAATATCGGAGTAAGGGGGATCCCTGAGTCAGTGGAAGCTGATCAAATTGTTCCAGCACTAAGGAGCATATTTACTTTGACTTTTTAAGAGCACACAGAGCGCTTAGACCTAAAGGGCCTCATACAACGCCCCCGAGAGATGTAATTTGTTGCTTACAAAGCTTTGGGCTGAAAGAAGAAATAATGCACAAAGCCAGGAGAAATGATCGTATCATTTTTAATGGATCAACCTTGATGCTCTTCCAGGACTTATCTCAGATCACGCTGAGAAACAGACGCGCTTTACACCCCCTACTGGAGAAATTGCGGGAAAAGGACTTAAGATATACATGGCGATTCCCATTCGCCCTCACTGTCACCCACAATGGCCACCAGTACATATTGCGTACGCCAGCGGACCTACCAGACTTCTGCGAGACTTTGGACTTGGACCAGATCAATCTGCCAGAGTGGTATGCCAACTTTCTTCAACCCCCACTGGAAAGGACCCCGCCAACCTCACCCTTTGCCTCACCAGACAAGAGACAGTCTAAAAAACCCAGATACAATCGCGGAAGCAGTTTCAAGGCAGGAACCCCTAAGAGGTTAAATGAAGCCGCCAGAGAGCCCGACGACAAATAATATAACACTACTGAACTTCCTTTACCTTGCCTATCTCTACTTCATTAATCTACTTCTGGCATGACAACAATATGTGTTGCAGCTCAATGAGGCAATACTCCTTTACTTGACTACCAAATATCGGTCTCCTCAGACTTTACAACAAAACTGACTTCCGCTTGAAATGTCCCTATTGCGTAGGGACCGTCTTACCCTATTCTCTCATAAATTCTGGACATTACAACATGGGCACGTCTTTCTAATGAGAACAGTAAAATCCTTGATACCTTGGAGACCACATAGGTCGGACGTCTCAGATTTCTACCTAATCACCCGAACTGGCTGGCTAAACCTTGAACTGGAAGCTATCCCCAATCCAGTTACTTAATGGCTGAATGGACAAAAATATGATCTCTTTTATGATCATCCAGGATGAATGACTGAACAGATTCAGCATTATCGGGGAGGGTAAAAATCCACTCAAGACTATTGGGAACTTGTCACGCAAAAGTCAGAACCGGTTCTGTTTCATCTACTGTATAAGCAATAAAGGACAACTTACCCACTTTTCTTATGCATTATTAAGTTAGCATATTAATGCGTAAAGAGGTATTAATAGATCACCCACAATGGTCACAGACTAGTGTTGAGTGAAGCTATCCCCTAATTAACGCTAGTTTAACACACACACCTTAGTCGGGTGTGATTTTTGTTTTTGAGCTTTAGTTTAATTTTATCAGTTTTGGCTGCGTGTGCAGCAACTAGGACGATTTTTTCAGTCCATATCCTTGTTTACAAATTTTTGTGAATTAATAGTGTGTTGTCACCTGGTTGTTAGCGCCTCCCACTAACTCCACAGAGTATCTTGCGACTCCTGATCAGAGCGCGGAATACATTATACAAAGTTGGTTGGCTCCGCTCGTGAACAGAGCATTTAGCTCTTCCCGGGTGATGGACTTCCAACACTTTATCTCTGTACTATCCATATCTTCCTGTATCTTTTCTTTTTACTTCTACATCTCTCTCTCATCCTATACAAACTTCTACTTGGTGCTCGTTAGCAGTGTTGTGAGATTGTTGTTTCAAGTGTCCGAATCAAAAATTAATCTCTGTATCAAAGTTGTGTTTCCTCTGCAGGCTGGTGATCCAAGCACCTCCTCCTAACCTCCAACCATGGCAAACTCTTCTCTGGGAAACTGTCCGTCAGTGATATCCCACAACATTAGAGGCCTTAACATACAGGAACAACGCTCCACCGTCTTGAGGGAGCTCAAGAAGGGTAAGCCACATTTTGTCTACCTTCAGGAGACCCATTTTAAAATGAAGCATACACCAAACCTTACCAACTCATATTTTACAAGGGCATTCCACGCCACAAATCCCAACTCTAAGTCAAAGGAAGTCTCTATTTTGATCAGTAAAGAGGCCCCTTTTGAACTAACTGAACAACTATATGACCTAGAGGGTAGGTTTGTCTTTATCAATGGAACCTACGGAGGTACCCCAATAACTTTAGCAAACGTCTACTTTCCTAATAGGGGACACGTTCCGTTCTGCCAACGCATTGTCAGGAAGCTTGCGGGGTTTGCATCAGGATGTATAATATTAGGGGGGACTTCAACATTCCGCTGAACCCTCTCTCCGACACTTCAAATGGAAAGACATCTATTTCCTACAAAACTCTTAAAAAGATCAAATCTCTTTTGCAATATCTGCAGCTGATAGACACGTGGGGTTTTACGAACCCAGACGGGAGGGACTTTACACACTTTTCCATTCCTCATTCAAGGTATGCACGGCTAGATTATCTATTTATTTCGCAAAGGGATCTTTCGCGTGTGACAGACGCACGAGTGGACATTCCGACAATTTCAGATCATGCTCCTATCTCCCTGACTATAAATTTACTGAACCCTACACAACAACAGCCGACCTGGAGACTGAACGCATCTTTGCTGACCGACCCCTCCCCCCTCACTCCTTACAGAGTTGACCACCAACCTGACAGAATTTTTTAAAAACAATGCCACTCAAGAAGCAAATCCTCTGATGGTCTGGGAAGCCCACAAGTGCACCATCAGAGGGGTGCTGATTGTAATGGGCTCTAGGCGAAAAAAGGAGAGAGAAGCTAACATAAATCTGATCACTCAGATTAACATGCTAGAAACACTACATAAGCAATCTCTCTCCATTGATTCAACCACAAAACTTCTAGAAACTAGGAAAGAACTACAACAGATCTTAGACTCTAGAGCCAAATGTATGTTATTTAAAAAAAAATATATATACTACGAATCAGGGAACAAGGCAGACAAACTTCTAGCAAGAGCATTACGGACACATACCTCTAACAACCACATTGCTGGTATCAAAAACAAGACCGGAAAACTTGATGTAACATCAGAGGTGATTGCGGAACATTTTCATGACTTTTACACAAACCTATACAACCTGCCCCAAAAACACCGACAATCACATATGACAGGGAATAGGACGCAAATTATCCAGGACTACCTAACCCAAAGCGGATTACCCACCCTTAATGAATCTGACTCCAACTTATTAGAAGATCCCCTGACATCCCTAGAACTAAGACAAGCTATTGCTAAACTTAAAACGGGTAACAGCCCAGTGCCGGATGGCTTTTCCTCAATTTAGTACAAAACCTTTACTGACATTATAAGGAATCCTCTCAGAGATGCTTTGAACTCCCTGTCCTCACAGAGGGAAGTGACTCCTGACTTCCTCACGACACACATTGCAATAATACCGAAAGAGGGCAAGGATCCAGCAGAATGTGCTAGCTACAGACCCATTTCCTTACTGAATCTAGATGTCAAACTATTCGCAAAGGTTCTTGCTCTGAGATTGGGCCCCCTCCTCCCAGGGTTGATAGGTTTGGAACAGGTCGGTTTTGTCCCGGGCAGAGAGACTAAAGACAATGTCACCAAAGCCCTACTCCTGATTCACGCAGCGAAGTCATGAAATATCGAGGGTCTTCTTCTTTCCACGGACGCGGAGAAGGCCTTCGCTAGAGTAGCATGGGATTATATGATGGCTGTATGTAGGCACGTAGGTATGGGCAAACATATGATGTCCTGGATTTCTGTGTTATATCAAAATCCATTGGCACACCTGAAAATAAACGGCACGTTATCAAGGAAAGAACATATTAAGAACGGGACTAGACAGGGGTGTCCACTGTCGCCTCTGTTATTCATTCTCTCCTTAGAACCTTTTATTAGAAGGAACCAATCAAATGAAGCAGTTCACGGATTTGTGGTGAAGGACAGGGAGTTCAAAGTTGCAGCGTATGCTGATGATCTCTTATTCTTCCTGACAGACCCATTAATATCCCTCCCCAACTTACTGAAGGAATTTTCCCATTACGCATACTTGTCAAACTTAAAGATCAATTATTCAAAATCTGAAGCCCTAAATGTCTCTCTCCCAGACACGATTCTTGAACAGACTAAAACTAACTCCACATTTAGATGGGAACCCTCAGCACTCAAGTATTTAGGGACTTGGTTAACGCCCCAATTAGTTAATTTTCAAGAAAAATTATACTCCACTCCTCAGGAGCTGTGAGAGGAATCTTAGTGGCTGGAATTTAGGCTACTTTTTGTGGTTTGGCAGGGCAGCGATCATCAAGATGGTGATATTGCCTAGATTCCTTTACCTTATGCGTACTTTACCAGTAAAAATACCACAGACATTTTTTAAAGCACTGAGTTCCTTCGTTCTGAGGTTCCTCTGGCAGCACAAGAAACCTAGGATAAAATTGCCCAAATTGACACAACCCAAGGAACTAGGAGGGATTGGGCTTCCGAACTTCAAACACTATTACTACGCATTCCATATAGCCAGAGTGATTGACTGGCACTGCCACGCACATACGAAAGACTGGGTCTCGTTGGAAGCAGACCTAAGCCCAATTCCACTCACATTCTCGCCCTGGATCCCGCAGAATAAATACCCACGCGTTCTAAAGAGACATCCCCTCACAGGAACCACCCTAGAGATATTCCATAACCTAGCCAAGCAAAAAGATGGTATCACACTTCCCAGTCCATTAACACCACTGAAGGACAACCCCGACTTTACACCAGGTGAACAAAACACAACACTACAATCCTCAACGGACAAGAACCCCCTACTTGCAGGAGACTGCTTTCAGGGAGATAAATTCAAAGACTGGCTATCTATCAAATCTGAAAGGAATTTACCCCTCTTACGCCAATGAACATATTTCCAAATTCGAAGCTACCTCGGCAAATTTAAGAGTTCACGAGACATAAGCATCCCCACTTGACAGGGCCACTTCAGTTGCCTATACTTGGCTACAGTACGCAAAGAGTCTGGAGGCGGACACACATAGGAGGAGGTGGTCGGAGGACCTGAAAGAGGACATATCAGAGAAACAATGGAGGTATGCATGCATATAGGCACATAAATGCTCTATGAACACAAGACAACAAGAAACGAGTTACAAGTTGTTGATGCACTGGTACCATACACCTGACAGGATTCATGACTGGGATAACCAAAAATCTGAGATATGCTGGAGGTGTCAACAAGAAATAGGAACTCTGATACATGTGTGGTGGAACTGCAAACTGATTACAGGTTATTGGACTGAAGTTCAGAACTTACTTAAATTAATCACAGAAACTACATTCTCTGACCAAACACCTGCTTAATGCAGCCAAAACACTGATCCCTCTGCACTGGAACTCTACCAGGGTGCCCTCTATCCCGGAATGGTTGCATAGAATACGAGATGTATGTGAGATGGAGGACACCTTGGCCCAGGACAGGGGTACTGTGGAAAGATTCAATAAGACCTGGCAGCCATGGTTTAGCTTCAAATACTGTAAAACTTACGAAGAAATAATGAACTGGCACACCCCGTGATGACTACTGTGTTATCCGATACAAGAGTGCTCCGATCTTAATACAGACAATCTGACACTTAGCTAAGATTCACGCACCACTCCTTTGCTCTCTTTCTACATCTCTTTTTTCTTCCCTTTTCTTTCTCTTCACCTGTACACCTAAAATAGGTACTTCAACAGATAAGAATGCATAATATAGGACGTTACTACAAATACTCAGTTGTTTATGATGATAGACAATGTCAATTTACTGCAAAGAGGTCTAACGGATCTTTAATATGTTTAAACTTGAGTTTTTCTGGATCATTTATACTAAACTTAACAACAATGTACACTACACAGTTGCAATTGTTTAGAATAGACACTTAGGCCACTTTCTGCTTACGTAAGATGTATTGAAAAACATGTGCAGTTGCATCTGTGATTCACGAAATGTGCATTTTGTAACTTTCATTATCTTTCAATAAAACTTTTGAATGAGAAAGAGGGGGGCCGACTTGTGGAATCAGGGGGATTGGGATGAGAAGGTTGAAGTTACGACTACTGTTGGAGGAGGTAGATGGCCAATTTTGGCGTTGGGAATTGGGTGTAGGAAACCTGGGGTTTGGTGTGATGTCCCCAGACATTAGGAGTAGTAGGAGGGCGAGGGTGATAAGGCGGGAGTGGGATTTATGGGAGGGCAGATGCTGTGGTGGAATGGAAGAGGTGATACTATGAGGGCTTAGAAAGAGCAGGAGGTGGTAAGTGGCATAATATTGAGTGGGAAGAAGAGAGGGAGATATGTACAGGTTGGGGGCTGGAGAGGGGGGATAAAGAAATAAGAGTTTGAGGAGAGAGGACGTTATAACAAAGATTAGTGTGATCATGTTGGAGGGTGGGGAGAGGGGAATAGAAGGAAGGCTGAGGAAAGTTAGATAATGAAGAGGAACTTTCTGCAAAATAGCTGTTTAACAATAATGTCTGTACTTACTTTTTTGTAGCAGTGCCTTAGTCAAAGTGCCAGTTAGGGATGAGCCGAACACCCCCCTGTTCGGTTCGCACCAGAACTTGCGAACAGGCAAAAAATTTGTTTGAACATGCAAACACCGTTAAAGTCTATTGGACAGGAACATGAATAATCAAAAGTGCTAATTTTAAAGGCTTATATGCAAGTTATTGTCATAAAAAGTGTTTGGGGACCTGGGTCCTGCCCCAGGGGACATGGATCAATGCAAAAAAAGTTTTAAAAACGGCCGTTTTTTCGGGAGCAGTGATTTTAATAATGCTTAGAGTGAAACAATAAAAGTGTAATATTCCTTTAAATTTCGTACCTGGGGGGTGTCTATAGTATGCCTGTAAAAGGGTCGTGTTTAGAACAGACTGACAGCAAAATGACATTTCAAAGGAAAAAAAGTTTAAAACTACTCTAGGCTATTAATGAATTGCCGGTCCGACAATACACATAACAGTTCATTGATAAAAATGGCATGGGAATTCCCCACAGGGGAACCCCGACCAAAATTTTTTTTTTTAAATGGCGTGGGGTCCCCCTTAAAATCTATACCAGACCCTTCAGGTCTCGTATGGATTTTAAGGAGAACCCGCGCCAAAATTTTTTAAAAAAATGGCGTGGGGTCCCCCCAAAAATCCATACCAGACCCTTATCTGAGCATGCAACCTGGCAGGCCGCAGGAAAAGAGGGGGGACGAGAGAACGCCCCCCCTCCTGAACCGTACCAGACCACATGCTGTCAACATTGGGAGGGTGCTTTGGGGTAGCCCCCAAAACACCTTGTCCCCATGTTGATGGGGACAAGGGCCTCATCCCCACAATCCTTGCCTGGTGGTTGTGGGGGTCTGCGGGCGGGGGGCTTATTGAAATCTGGAAGCCCCCTTTAACAAGGGGACCCCCAGATCTCGGCCCTCCCCCCTGTGTGAAATGGTAAGGGGGTATTGTACCTCTACCATTTCACAAAAAAAACTGTCAAAAATGTTAAAAATGACAAGAGACAGTTTTTGACAATTCCTTTATTTAAATGCTTCTTCTTTCTTCTTTCTTCTATCTTCTTTCTTCTATCTTCCTTCAGTTTCTTCCTCCATCTTCTTCTTCTTCTGGTTCTTCTGGTTCTTCCTCCGGTGTTCTTGTCCTGCATCTTCATCTGCGGCGTCTTCTTCCCTTCTTCTCCTCGGGCCGCTCCGCATACATGATGGCATGGAGGGAGGCTCCCGCTGTGTGATGCTTCTCCTCTTCTGACGATTCCTAAATAATGGGGGGCGGACCCCGCCCCCCTCTGACATCACGGGGAATGCCACAGGGAAGTCCCCGTCAAGTCCCCGTTATTTAAGAACCATTAGAAGAGGAGAAGCGTCACACAGCGGGAGCCTCCCTCCTTGCCATCATGGATGCGGAGCGGCCCGAGGAGAAGAAGGGATGAAGATGCAGGACGAGAACACCGGAGGAAGAACCAGAAGAACCAGAAGAAGAAGAAGATGGAGGAAGAAACCGAAGGAAGATAATAGATAGAAGAAAGAAGAAGCATTAATAAAGGAATTGTCAAAAACTGTCTCTTGTCATTTTTAACATTTTTGACAGTTTTTTTGTGAAATGGTAGGGGTACAATACCCCCTTACCATTTCACACAGGGGGGAGGGCCGAGATCTGGGGGTCCCCTTGTTAAAGGGCACGTGTCCTGGTACGGTTCAGGAGGGGGGCCGCTCTCTTGTCCCCCCCTCTTTTCCTGTGGCCTGCCAGGTTGCGTGCTCGGATAAGGGTCTGGTATGGATTTTTGGGGGACCCAACGCCATTTTTAAAAAAAAAAATTGGCGCGGGGTTCCCCTTAAAATCCATACCAGACCTGAAGGGTCTGGTATAGATTTTGAGGGGGACCCCACGCCATTTTTTTTTCTACTTTTGGCCGGGGTTCCCCTTAATATCCATACCAGACCTGAAGGGCCTGTTATGGAATTTAGGGGGACCCCCCACATCATTTTTTTAAATTTTGGTTCAGGGTTCCCCTGTGGGGAATTCTCATGCTGTTTTTATCAATGAACTGTTATGTGTATTGTTGGACTGGCAATTCATTAATAGCCGAGAGTAGTTTTAAATGACTTTTTTTCCTTTGAAATGCCATTTTGCTGTCATAATGTTCTAAACATGGGAAACATGCGCCCCTTTACAGGCATACTATAGACACCCCCCAGGTACGAAATTTAAAGGAATATTACACTTTTATTGTTTCACTTTAAGCATTAAAATCACTGCTCCTGAAAAAACCTTTAAAATTAGCACTTTTGATTTCTCCCATAGACTTTTAAAGGGTGTTCCGCGGCTTTCGAATTTGCCGCAAACACCCCAAATTGTTCGCTGTTCGGTGAACGGGCGAACAGCCAATGTTCCAGTCGAACATGAGTTTGACTCAAACTCGAAGCTCATCCCTAGTGCCCATGTACAAGTGCTAAACACTTGTTGCTGGCATGACACTTTGTGCAAGAAATGACCAGCCTGAACCCTTAGCCAGCCATGCCAAGAAATGAACTACATTTATACTGGGAAGGTGGGGGGAGAGATTCAAAACTAGGTCTGTGGGGGGTGGGGTTTTACAACTGGTCTGGACACAGTGCAAGAGGGGGCAACAAAATAAGGTGAAATATTTGATCTTGTTCAGGGCAGCATAATACAAAATAAGTGACACTTTTAAAAACAAACAAGTATAGACAGCAGTTTCAAATTCTTAGTAAGACAGAATTAAAGTTCAGTTAGGCAATGTAGTCCAGTGTTTAAGAGAAGAGTGGAGTCTTTGCAGTTACCAGAGGGTATGAAGAGTCAGGTGGGAAATCGCAGACAGGTAGAGCGACTTTTGTGTTGCAGGGAAGATCAGGGTAGTTACCAGAGGGTATGAAGAGTCAGATGGGAAATCACAGACAGGTAGATCGACTTTTCTGTTGCAGGGAATATCAGGGTAGTTACCTGAAAGAGTAGAGCAGAGAAGGCATGGTGAGGAGATGGTGAAGATGACAGGTGGTCTTGTTAGAAGAAGTGCTTGTGTACAAGTGCTAAACAATGTTGCCAGCGTGACACTTTGTGCAAGGAGTGACCAGCCTAAACCCTCGCCAGCCATCCCAAGAAATGAACTACATTTATACTGGGAAGGTGGGGGGAGAGATTCAAAATTAGTCAATTAGAAGCTGATAAAACCAGGCCTGTGGGGGGGGTTTACAACTGGTCTGGACACAGTGCAAGAGGGGGCAACAAAATAGGGTGAAAAGTTTGATCTTGTTCAGGGCAACATAATACAAAATAAGTGACACTTTTAAAAACAAACAAGTATAGACAGCAGTTGTAAATGGGAACAGGAACTGGTTCACATTGTTGCGATTTGACATGCAATTTGGCGGCCATTGCTGGCAATGGCCCCATCCTAATTGGTGCGACGCCGCATTTGCGGTGCCGCACCGATTTCAGAAAAGTAGTTTCTGTACTACTTTTTGTGATTTTGGGGTGCGATTTCCATTGAAATCTGTGCAGAAACCCGCACAGATGTCTCTGAAATCACTATCAAAATCGGGACTGACATGCGGCAATGAAATGGTTCAGCTGAACTCACACCATTTCCTTCCCGCACTCAGTGTGAACCTAGGCTAAATGCTCATTATAACTTTGATCAGTGGAGACTAGCATTTAACTCCATATATAAAGTTACATCATGCGCAACCCTTTGGAAACTTTCTCAAAGCTGACCCAATGTTGGTACTTATGGCTAAATTCAGGGGGAACTCCTCCCCGAAGTGTTGGAGAGGATGTGACCAGGAGGGTACGCTGAACATACTATGGGATTATCCATTGTAAGATTGGGGTGATCAGACTCAAGCGGTAGGTGTGTTTCCAGTGAGTACGCCAGCCCAAAACTGTATTTTAAGGGTGTGGTAGCCCACTTTTATTTAAAAGAACAAAAAAAAAAGTTCACAAAGACATCAGTAACCCACACAGGGGGTTCTACCATTACTGTATCTTACAGACTCCAAATGCTTCAGCCTTCTGGCTTACGTTATTGCCACACGGCTGCTTCAGGCCTGTAGCCTAGGCCTTAGGTCTGCTCCTTAGAACAAAAGCATTTTCTATAGTTAAGCTCTCTCTTTGCTTACTCCTGATAAGTGCCTTGCTGCTCTGTCACAAAGTACATCTGCCTCCTGCAGACATGCCTGCTCTGGCTGCACCCATGCAGCCTCTGATTCCTGCAGAGGAATGGGAGTCCACCTGACTCCCATGCACAGACTTCCTGTCTGTGGGGTTGGGGCCCTGACCCATAGTCAGGTCACAACTAAATAGCCCAGCACACAGCTGTGCAATCAGCGTGCCTGTCTCTCCAAAATCTGGCATAAACAAACAATCTTTCAGGTAGCATGGGGTCCTTTTGCCATATATCCTCCCCCCTTGTTTTGAACCGGAGGGAGGAACACATAAACCCGTCACCATGGATGGGACACCTATGTGCCAGCCATTAGCTGCATGGGCCCATTTCTTTTTCGGGGTATGTTTCCGCCAGCACTTCAACTTGGCACCTCTGTGCCAACTATCAGCAGCAGGAGTCCTAATCTGACCAACCTTTTTTCTAAAGGGGCGCTCAACCCACATCTTCTTCCAGGTGTGCTTATACCAGCACTTCTTCCTGAACCGTGGGCTCCCACTAATCTCTCTATCCCTTCTACCTTCTGGCCATGGGATCCTCCCTTTTTTTCCTCCACAGACCTACGCTCCTGGGACTGTTGGGGACCCACTTCCATGAAACATGTCAGACTGACCCCACTCACTACCTGATGCAACACTAACCAACAATATCCATTTCTCAGGTTCACCCTTGGCAACTAAACCATCTGAGATCAACACCACATCCTTCTGTTTAACCTCAATAGCAATGTTCCACAAGGGGTTATTCAACTCAATATTATCATTGTCATTAGGACCTCTTGTCCCCTTGTTTGCTAGGACAGTGTCTATGTAAATTTTTCCACACTAATTTCTTTAACCATTGGTAACTCAACCAATACCTCTAAGTTGTCTGACAGTGCGCTACAGTGCTTCTCATACACTTTTTGGTTACAGTTACCAACACTGTTATTTCCTGTCAGAGTGTCTCCTGGTACCTCAAACTGCACCTCCTTGTGAGTGATGGACCAAATTCCCACTACTGCCGTGTCTGTTCCAGGCCCTTCCTTTACATGAGGTCTAGCGAGTGATGTACCAACCACTGTTCAGCCGCACTAGCAGGAATGCACCTCATCACACCAGCATACGGAGAGACTTCCACTATGTCTATCATTTCTGATTCCTCTAACAGTTCCCCTGAACATCTTCCGCACATAACTGCCGCTGGAAGCACTCTCGCAGAGAACTCTGAGACCACTTTCCACAAAAGTAACCAACATTGCAGAAACCAATTTTTATCCACATATGGTGGATACATGCACGTGTACAGTGGAAAGATTTTCACCAATTCCAACAACATCTCAGTTATTTCTAGACATACCACATCTAAACACAGAACTCTAGGGACTTTTCCCTTACTAATGACGTGGAGGGGCTCATTTGCTAAGGCTTGAGAGGCCGAGACACTCAAAAAGACCTCCACCTCAGAGGCATCTGACAAAACTTGCGGCTCCCCATGAGCACTGCAAAACGCATGTGTCACACTCATCCTCTCATTTTCAGCAACACTGAGCCCTTCCAAGTCTTTATCCATTATCCCACCGTCCTGACACTCAACATTACTCATCTCTTTTGCTGTGGACAAAACCTCTGCTATGTATGCACCCTTTTGAGATCCTTCCAACTGGAGAGGGTTAACTTCTGCAAAAGCCAATGTACCTGTGTCTACAGGCCCTGCAGTTTCTCCATTTGTCACAGCAGCAATAGTGTCCACCTTACTATTACCTTCAGTAATTTCTTTCCACCACGCTAACACCTTTATGGTGAGACTATCCCAGTCTATCCCATCTGTGCTCTAGTCACCAGCACTCCGTAGTACTGCTCCCTCTGCCCAAGGAGACACAGGTGGACAGAGTGGTTTAGCAGCAGGCATCTGCACCAGTCACTGTCAACCGCATCAGATTGTGATAATTCATGCTCCATCATTTGAGCTGTTTTTTCCCATTGTGTTCCACCTGAGCAGTATCAGAGCTGTACTGGACCTCCGCCGGCTCCAACACAGGGAGTCCTCATGTGATTTCCATGGACAACTCTGCGGCACTGCCTGTGGTTGCTATGAGAAAACCTTCATCATCAACATTGTCAGAAATACATTCCTCATTATCATTCCAGACTCTCATAGGCTGTTCCAGCTCATTACCAACTTGAGCCTGTGAGATATTTATTTCATCACTTTCCCAAGGCGTCTTTCAGGACAGCCCCTGAGAGATAGTGACTCCTCCCAACAGACCACAGGAAACACCTTCTTCCTCCAGACTTTAAAGGGAGGCACGTCCCTACCATACCTCAGTTTTTGTGTTTCCTCCGGCCCAGAGGGAACATCTTTTTGGGAGGTGAGTCAATGTCTCTCGGGTGCTCCTGGGAGATGGGACTTGCTTCTCTTTTCTTCTACAAGAGACCCGCTGTCCTCCCGGCCTACCCAAGCAACAGCAGCGGTAGAAATCGGGCTCCTCTTCCCCTCCTAGTGCTCGGTGAGAGCCGAAGATCCGGTGGCCCGTGCGGGTATAGGAAGCGGCGGTGCGTGTGTGCCGCCGCCATTTTGCCCGGCGGTCGTGCCGAAAATGACAAAGCGGGTCACTGGGTCAGCGAAAACGTCATTTCCGGCATGGACGCAAGGGGGGAGGAGGGAGGACAGGAGCTGGTGCCTATTTCCGGTCCAGTGCAGATGCACTATGGGAGTCCGGAAGTGGCATATCAAGCCACGAGTGGAAAGCTGCACATCAGACATGGAGGAGTCAGCTTCTGCAGCAGTAGGGACAGGCACAGGCGCCAGAAAAGCTCAGGTAGGAGCAGCAGTTAAAGTCTGCCTTTATTCCTTTACCTGGTGTTTGGTCTATTCCTTTTTTTTCTCTACCCCCTAGTGGCAAGGATCCTGTCTGGGAACTAGAGGCTGACTGGTTTCCTCTTAGTGCACCTGTGGGTGATTCTTGCAATGTTGAGACTGGGTCTCATTAAAAGGTCCCCTGGTTTTTTTCCCTTTTTGTTTTTTCTCTCACAGGCTAAAAGCTCTGACCCAAAAAAGAGATGTCCTTCTTGCAGGGCCAAAATGGGAGAGAATTGGAAAAAAGCCCTGTTCAGTGCTTGCATCACTTCTTTAGTCAGGGAGGAATCAGCCTCGGTTTGTGATGATCTGGTTGCCTCTGTAAAGAAGGAACTATATGCCGCGATTCAAACCTTTCCTGACTCTTTAGTTAATCCAGCTGCTAGTCAGCCATCCACTTCTGAGGCTTCCCAGGGTTCTCTTTCTATCCTGGTGGTGGAACCTTTACCTGAAGACCCCTCAACCAGGGAAGAGCAATCCCCTGCTCCTTCCATTAAAGATTCGGAAGAAGAGGGTGAGGAAGCTGAGGTGGCTCCTTCCAAATTTAAGCTATCCCTTGAGGAGGTAGACGGGCTCCTTAAAGCTATTCATGTTACGCTTGGCTTAAGTGAGGAAAAGAAGGAATTATCTTTTCATGACCGCATGTATGCAGGATTAAATGAACCTAAGGGCTGAACATTTCCGGTCCATTCAGTCATTTCTGACGCCGTTGCTAAGGAATGGCAAGATCCAGAAAGAAAACCCTTTTTTTCCAGAGCCCACAAAAGGCGCTTTCCTTTTGAGAAGGACCCTTCTGCGGTGTGGAATAAGGTGCCCAGGTTGGATGCTGCATTCTCCCAGGTCTCAAGGTCCACAGACCTGTCTTTTGAAGACATGGGGGTTCTGAAGGATCCAATGGACAAACGTATGGATCTTTTGCTCAAGAGATCATGGCAATCAATCATGAGCAATTTAAAGCCAGCAATGTCCACAACATGTGTAGCCAGGAATCTGGAATACTGGGTGAACCAACTTAGATCACATATTGTGGCAGATTCCCCCAAGCAGGAGATCTTAGATTCCTTTCCTACCTTGATCTCGGCAGTTGCTTTTATTGCGGATGCTTCGGCTGAAGCAATCAAAATGTCAGCTAGGTCTGCAGCTTTGACAAATGCTGCAAGAAGAGCTTTATGGCTAAAAACCTGGCCAGGTGATACAGCTTCAAAGAGCAAGCTTTGTGGTATTCCCTTTTCAGGTGACCTTCTTTTTGGCCCTGATCTAGATAATATCCTAGACAGAACTGCCGATAAAAAAGTCCTTTCCGGTCAAAAAGAAAAAGCAGGCCCCAAAACATCTTTTTCGACCTCAAAAAGCTCAAGAGCAGGACAGTAAGTTTCAGGGTAGGAGGAAAAATTGGTCCGCACAAAAAGCGAAGGGTAAAGGCGGAATTCTCTTCCGTCCTCCTTCACAGGCCAAGGAATCGCAATGACTCTTCCCTGCGGGTAGGCGGAAGATTACGAGAGTTTCTTTCACAGTGGTCAGGGATAACTTCAAATCAGTTTATTCTGACCACTCTCTCGCAGGGCTATACTCTCAAGTTTTCCAGAAGCCCCCCAAGAAGGTTTCTTATAACAAATACCCCTCGAGATCCAATAAGGGCCCTGGCCATGAAGTCCTTTCTCGAGGAACTGGATGTAGCAGGGTGTAGTAATCCCAGTGCCACCAAAAGAACATCAGGAGGGGTTCTATTCGCATGTCTTCCTGGTAAAAAAAACCAACAGGAAGATTTCGATTGATTCTCAATCTAAAGCCGCTAAACGTAGCCATCAAATACAGAAAGTTCAAGATTCAAGACTCAATTTTCACTGCCAAAAATCTACTGACTCCAGGTTGCTTCATGGCGTCAGTGGATTTAAAAGATGCATACCTGCATATTCCAATCTCGTCCCAGTCCCAGAGGTTTCTCAGGTTGGCGGTAAGGATGGAAGGCAGATTTCAGCATCTACAATTCAGAGCCTTACCCTTCGGGATATCATCCGCACCCCGAATTTTCACCAAGGTGATGGCAGAAGCCCTAGCTCCGCTTCGTCTTCAAGGAATCGCAGTAATTCCTTATTTAGACGATCTGCAATTTTTCGCCCTCTCAAGAGAGGAATTGCGGAGCAATTTAGGCAGAGCATGCAGCCATCTGGAGTCTCTCGGATGGATTCTAAATCTCCAAAAATCTTCCCTGGACCCATCTCAGGAGATCTGGTTTCTAGGGTATATAATAAATTCTGTAGATCAGAGGATCTTTCCTTCTTCAGAGAAGAAGGAAAAAATCCAGGATACAGTGTCTTTACTGCAGACCAACCAGCAGCTGACGGTAAGGCGGGTCATGTCAGCTCTGGGTGTTCTGACTTCGTCAATGCCGGCTGTTCAGTGGGCAAGGCTACACTTCAGACATCTGCAAGCTTTTCTTCTGAGAGCTTGGGATCACAATTTGGAATCCCTATAATCAGAAGTAAAAATTCCAACCTAGGTGAAGAGGTCACTATAGGGGTGGAAGAGGCAGGATATCCTATCGGAGGGGTTAGTCTGGGCCTTTCCGATCTAAAAAAGGCTGACAACCGATGCCAGTTCCTGGGGCTGGGGGGCCCACCTAGGAAAGGGTTTCACTCAGGGAAGCTGGTCCAGGAAAAAGGCAACAAGGTCCTCAAACTGGAGAGAGCTCAAGGCAATCGACTTGGCTCTGAAGTCATTTGCTCAGGGTCTTCAAGCTCAGCATGTTCAAGTACTAACAGATAATGCCACGGCCGTGGCTTATATAAACAGGCAGAAAGGTACAAGGAGCAAATTGCTGCAAGTACTAACCATGAACATTCTTCGGTGGGCAGAAGGACACTTGCTGTCTCTATCAGTCCACCTAAAGGGGTCTCTGAACAGGGTGGCGGATTTCCTGAGCAGGAACCCCATTCAGGAAGCAGAATGGTCACTGAACACAGAAGTTTTCGCTATGAATGCCGAAAAATGGGGGCTGCCAGAGGTGGACCTGTTCGCCTCAAAGGAGAACACCCTGGTTCCGCAATTTTGTTCCCTAAACAATCACTACGGGTCACTAGGGATAGATGCTTTGGCATCCATGTAAATTCCATCTTTGCTACGCTTTCCCCCCATTCCAGTTAATTCCCTTAATATTAAGAAAAATTCAGAAGGAAATGGTACCAGTCATCCTAATCACACCCTTTTGGCCAAGAAGGGCCTGGTTTTCAACCATTCTGAGAATGGCGGTCAAGCCTTATTGGCATCTGCCACTCAGGCACAATTTACTATTACAAGGTCCCATAAATCATCCAGAAGTAGCCACTTTGGCGCTTACAGCCTGGTATCTGAAGAGCAGCTCCTAAAAAGCAAGGGCTTTTCCAACCGGTTGATTTCAACACTATTATCAAGTAGGAAAAAGGTGACTAGGGACATTTATTCCAGGGTTTGGAAGGTTTATAATACATGGTGTAATTCATCTGCCCAGGACCCAGGGAGTCTTGTTACTATTTTGGAGTTTTTACAAGTTGGAGCTGACAAGGGGCTAGCAGTTAGTACCTTGAAGGTGCAGGTTGCTGCGCTAGCAGTGTTCTTAGAAAAATCTGTGGCCTCAAATCCGTTGGTAACCAGATTCTTTAGATCTCTTACGAGATCCAGACCAGCACCGCTTAAGTTTTTTCCTAAATGGGATGTGTCGATAGTCCTTCAGTCTCTAACAAAGAGTCCCTTTGAACCTTTGGAAATAGTGCCACTCAGATATCTCACTTTTAAGTCTGTGTTTCTGATTGCCATGGTCTCTGCACGCAGGATCAGTGAGCTTAACGCTTTATCAATTAAGGAACCCTATTTGTCTATCTTTCCAGATAGGGTGATACTTAGGACAGATCAGAAATTCTTACCAAAGGTAGCTTCAGTACAGAATCGGGTTCAGGACATTGTACTTCCAAACTTCTGCCCTAACCCAGCAGGGGAGAAGGATACTTGTTTCCACATGTTGGATGTCAGAAGGACTTTGTTATGTTACTTGGAAAGAACAAAGCTCTTTAGACGTTCAGATTCACTGTTTGTGCTACTTTCGGGCAACAGAAAAAGGTTGCCAGGCTTCTAAGGTTTCTTTAGCAAGGTGGATGAAACTATCCATTTCAGAGGCTTATTCGCATGCAGGTGTGTCTCCACCAGCAGGAATTTGTGCACACTCAACAAGAGCACTAGCGGCCACTTGGGCAGAGAGAGCTGGCGCCACCCCTGAACAAATTTGCAAGGCGGCAACATGGTCAAGTTTTCACACATTCGTGAAACATTACAGGCTGGACCTCGCATCTGCTAATGATCAGGCATTTGACAGAAAGGTCCTGCAAGCTGTTGTCCTGCCCTAAGGGGGTAAGTCTCTGTTATCCTCTCAGGTGCTGTCCTGAAAGATGCCTTGGGAAAAACCAAGTTAGACTTACCGGTAACTTGTTTTCCAGAAGTCTTTCAGGACAGCAACATCCCGCCCTATTGTATTTAATATACTATGCTGTGACGGAGGTTTTCTCTACTACAACTGAGGTATGGTAGGGAGGTGCCTCCCTTTAAAGTCTGGAGGAAGAAGGTGTTTCCTATGGTCCGGTGGGAGGAGTCACTATCAGGTGCTGTCCTGAAAGACTTCTGGAAAACAAGTTACCGGTAAGTCTAACTTGTTTTTTTGCTTTATAAGACACTCTCTCACCCGCACGGGATGGCTACACAGTCATCCTGGGAAACCTCAAGCTCAGACACCATGAGCTTCTGGGAGGTCTCCAGGGACAACCCCATTGCACCTGTCATGGTTGCTAGGGGCAACGGTACATATCTCTCAGTGGTCACCTCTGACATGTATACTTCAGCACTATGTTGAATCAGTCCTGTCCTTTGCACAGAACCATTTTCCATTTTAAACACCAACATAGAGGAAAAGGATCACCATTTTCAGAATTTTTAGTACACACCACCTCATTAGGTTTAGCTTTAACCCTTGCCTCTCTGCTTCAAAGAGCACTGCATGGAAACAAGTCACTAACAGTCCTCAAGCTTGCTGCAGGTTCAGCTTTAAACTGTGCTTTGCTACTACACAGGGTATTCATTTTCAGCAAGTCTCTGAAAGCAGATTTTCTCACTAGATTTACTCCCACTTCACAGGGAATAGTCCAATGACCAGTCTATCTCACATTTGTAACAGTCTTACCACTCCAGTTGGCAGATGTGGAGCGCTTCAATTGAGGGTGTTGTCCCTTCTTTGCTGTGCTCTCACAAGCTAACGCCCTCACATGGACACGGGGCAACATTGCATCCTTCTTGGATTTTCCAACATCCCCTGCAGGCCAAACAGGTTTCCTGTTGCCAGGGGTAACAGCAGACCCACACACATGGTCACACGTCTTGCAGGATGCTAGATACGGTGCCCTCTTCTCTGGGCTGACCACTTCACACAAGCAACCATAACTTGAAACCACTGGTTTCTTGTGCTCTCCATCACCCCCTGCAGGCTGAACAATATTTCTCCATGGTTGCCAGGGGCAACAACAGACACTTTTGCATGAATCTCTTTAATCAGAATTTGAGCCAACTCTCTGCTGTAGCTCCTCCTTTCTTCAAATGGCTTTCTCTGAATGCTGTGGGAGACCACATTCTCCCCGCAGAATTTTTGCAGCGCTCCATAGACTGGATGGCTTCTAGATTATTATCGTAGTCCTTTCGCTCATAACAGATCAAGCGGTACACCCCTTGGTACTCTTGCGTCAGAAAAAGGTTGCACCAATTCAGCCCAGCGGCTTCTGGGCCACACTTGGTAGGAAGCAATCATCGCAAATTCATCCAAAAAGTCTTCAACATGTTCAGAAGGCAACATAGGCTTATGAAGTCAGCTGTACAGATTTCTGCTTTGTTGCTATAGGCAACCACACCCATCTGATCACTCTTTGAACTAAGTTACGGCTTGCTTTCCTTTTGTCTTTGCTCCAGTGCGGCCAAATGCATCTTGCACCAGTCTGGGGCTTGTTCTGTTAGTAACAACCCCTCCAACCATAGGGTTCTGTCTCTCATTTCAATAAACATTGCTTCCTTTTTGCATTTTGACCTCCCCATCTCTGCAGTCAGGCCCACAACGCTTTTTAAACACAGTTCCTTTTAACACAGGAAACTTTGGCGTACTGTCTCTAAGACTTGCAAGCAGCACACTTTCACATACAGACTCCACTGGTTCACATTAGCTGCTCCTCACAGCATTGCTGCAAAACACACAGTTTCTTGCTACTCACTGTTTTTGGTATGCAATGATCTGGAACTCTTCCAACTCTTCCCAGCATCCATACCTCCACCATGTGTAAGATTGGGGTGATCAGACTTAAGCGGTAGGTGCGCTTCCAGTGAGTACATCAGTCCAAAACTGTATTTTAAGGGCGTGGAAGCCCACTTTTATTTAAAAGAACAAAAAAAAAGGTTCACAAAGACATCAGTAGCCCACACAGGGGGTTCCACCATTACTGTATCCTAGACTCCAAATGCTTCAGCCTCCTGGCTTATGTTATTGCCACATGGCTGCTTCAGGCCTGCAGCCTAGGCCTTAGGTCTGCTCCTTAGAACAAAAGAGTTTCCTATAGTTAAGCTCTATCCTTGCTTACTCCTGATCAGTGCCTTGTTGCTCTGTAACAAAGTACATCTGCCTCCTGCAGACATGGCTGCACCCATGCAGCCTCTGACTCCTGCAGAGGAATGGGAGTCCACCTGACTCCCATGCACAGACTTCCTGTATGTGGGGTGGGGCCCTGAGCCATAGTTAGGTCACAACTAAATAGCCCAGCACACATCCGTGCAATCAGCGTGCCTGTCTCTCCAAAATATGGCATAAACCAGCAATCTTTCAGGTTGCATGAGGTACCACTGCCACATCATGTATTAGCAAATTGTGGTCAGAGATCTCGATAATTGCTGGTGGGCCTGCCAAGAAAGCGGGGCATGATGTCATTGCAGAAAATGTTGCCACCGAGTGTCTGCGTTTCTATAGCAATAAAACACAGTCAGACCCGGTGGCATTGTCACTTCCCCCTTTCCCCAGCTGATTGCAGTGAGAAGAAGGAAGTAGCAGCTGGAGGGGGCATGGCTGGAGGGGGTGTGGCTTTCCACAGACAGCAGAAGATACAGGCATGCTGTGCTCTAGCACACTGCGTGCCTGTATTAGTAGAACGTAAACTGTCCACGCTAGCCTGGATTGGCAGCCATGCTTGCTTGGTCAGCTTACTCTCAGGAGTAGGTGCACAGACAGGATCAACCAGGTATTGCACAACACAGACAGGGCTCAATAAATTAGCAATATTCACAAACATATTACATTGTTTTAACCATTTCAATACAGGGCATTTTCACCCCCTTCCTGCCTAGACCAATTTTCAGTCTTCAGCACTGTAACATTTTGAATGACAATTGCGTGGTCATGCAACGCTGTACCCAAATTACATTTTTATCATTTTTTTCCCCACAAATAGAGCTTTTTTTGGTGGTATTTTTTCACCTCTGCGGTTTTTATTTTTTGTGCTATAAACAAAAGAATAGCGACAAGTTTGAAAAAAAAAAAAAAAACAATATTTTTTACTTTTTGCTATAATAATAATCCCAAATTTTCAAAAAACAAAACACATTTTTTCATCAGTTTAGGCTGATATGTATTCTTCTACATATTTTTGGTAAAAAAAAAATCACAATAAGCGTATATTGGTTTGCGCAAAAGTTATAGCACCTACAAAATAGGGGATAGATTTTTGGCATTTTTATTGTTAATATTTTTTGGCGATCTGCAATTTTTATCGGGACTGTGACATTGGGGTGGACAGATCGGACACTTTTGACATTATTTTGGGACCACTGATAGTTATACAGCAATCAGTGCTATAAATATGCACTGATTACTGTATAAATGTCACTGGCAGGGAAGGAGTTAACACTTAACAACCCATTTGTTAAAAAACAGTTTTAAAAAACAGATTTTTAAAAAACAGTGGAAATTAAAATACAGTGGAAATTGTGGCTTAAGACCCAAGAAATGCCCTAATTAGACTTTGTTCCTGTTTGGTCTGTAGCTAGAGTTTAAAGCAGGGACAGGGAGGTGGCAGAGCAAGCGGTCCCTTCTGGGAGAAGACAGTGATTGTTGTTAGCGACTGGTAATAATTGCATAAAAAATCTGACAGCTGGTTGTACCCAAGTTGATCAATCAACTTGGGTACAATCAGTCTGCCCATACATGGTATGAATCTCACCAAGTCCCTGCTGAACTACTCAACATTTGAACTATCTCTGGCAAGCTTTAGGAACATAAGTGTTTTTTTATGACTCTGGATCTTACACAGAAATTTTTGTAATAAGACTCTAAGCTTATTTTGTAAATTAGCTTTTCCTTTATTTTTGAAAATCTCAACAAAAATTATATGTAAAAAAAGAAACATGGACCACAGATGAAAAGCCTGATTGGACATTTCTGAGTGATTAAGCAGGCATGTTGTTTACAATACCCTACCGGTTTTTGCCACAGCTAGAAAGCCTGTTTTAACTGGCTGAAAACGTCAGAGAGATTGAGCAGGCATTAAGCATCTGAGAAAGAAAAATAGGGGTTGATTTACCAAAACTGGAGAGTGCAAAATCTGGTGCAGCTCTGTATAGAAACCAATCAGCTTCCAGGTTTTATTGTCAAAGCTTAATTGAACAAGCTGAAGTTAAAAGCTGATTTATTTAGTTACGCCCAAAATTTGTTTTTATTCATTTAGTTTTTCGTTAAAAATTGCATTCATCCAAAAATCCAAATGAATTAAGGTCAAATCTGTCATTGAAGGCTTATGATGTCTGTCAAATGTTCAAAGAAGATTCGACGGAGCAGCTAAACTGTACGTGTACATTTACGGTCAAATTTTCCACCTACAAGCTAGAAGTAGTAGAACTCTAATGTTGTATGACTAGTAAGAATTATATTTATTCATTATTTTACTAGTCAACCAACATTAGAATTTTTCTATAGCCTATGGGCGGATGCATTTGACCGGAAATGTACGATTGCAGCATCGTACAGTTTAGCTGCTCCGTCGATTCTTCTTAGAACATTCGACAGACACTATAAGCCAAAGATTCAACATTTGTATGTTTTTAGTTGCTTTGTCGAATCTTCGTCGTTCATGTTGAATGGTCTACTCTATCCCAACAGTCAGCCAACTTTCACATTCGTTTCTCAATCTCCAAGTGCAATGGCGGGCGCGGCATCCGACATTGTGTCAGATATTGATATGGCATTATAATATATAATCTATAATAATAAATCCCCCCCCTACAACACGGGCAGCCTCTGAGACTATCACAACACTAGCAACACTTAGGGGTTGATTTACTAAACCTGGAGAGTGCAAAATCTGGTGCAGCTCTGCATAGAAACCAATCAGCTTCCAGGTTTTATTGTCAAAGCTTAATTTGACAAGCTGAAGTTGAAAGCTGATTGGCTACCATGCAGAGCTGCACCATATTTGGAGTGCTCCAGTTTAAGTAAATCAACTCCTGATGCCGCGTACACACGAGCGGACTTTACAGCAGACTTTGCCCGGCAGATGGGATTTCGTCAGACAATTCGATCGTGTGTGGGCCCCAGCGGACTTTGTTTGCTCAAAAGTTGGACGGAATTAGATTTGAAACATGTTTTAAATCTATCCGTCGAACTCGAGTCCGGTCGAAAAGCCCGCTCGTCTGTATGCTAGTTCAACGGACAAAAAGCCACGCTAGGGCAGCTATTGGCTACTGGCTATGAACTTCCTTATTTTAGTCTGGTCGTACCTCATCATGTACGAATTCGACAGACTTTGGTGGATTGTGTGTAGGCAAGTCCGTTCATTCAGAAAGTCCGTCGTAAAGTACGTCAAAGTCCGCCGGGCAAAGTCTGCCGTAAATTCCGACCGTGTGTACGCGGCATTAGTATCACTATCAATTTCACAGCACTGATGCCGCGTACACACTCCAGTTTAAGTAAATCAACTCCTGATGCTGCGTACACACGAGCGGACTTTACGGCAGACTTTGCCCGGCGGACGGGATTTCGTTGGACAATTCGATCGTGCGTGGGCTCCAGCAGACTTTGTTTGCTCAAAAGATGGACGGACTTAGATTTGAAACATGTTTTAAATCTATCCATCAAACTCGAGTCCGGTCGAAAGGTCCGCTCGTCTGTATGCTAGTTCGACGGACAAAAAGCCACGCTAGGGCAGCTACTGGCTACTGGCTATGAACTTCCTTGTTTTAGTCCGGTTGTACTTCATCACGTACGAATTCGACGGACTTTGGTGGATTCCGTTCATTCAGAAAGTCCGTCATAAAGTCCGTCAAAGTCCGCCGGGCAAAGTCTGCCATAAAGTCCGCTCGTGTGTACGCGGCATAACACAATAGCAGCAAATTATTATGAAAAAGTTAAGTTGAACTGTAGCTTGCTTCACTATTGTTCTGCTGCTGTGTTTATGCTTAATTGCTAAATAATTCAGGTTCTCTGACAAACGGACCAGCTAAGATTGACTGTCTTCTGAAATGATTCAGTGTGTGTGTGTCTCTCTCTGCTAGCAAGTAAGTTGGCTGTACGTGTGTACTTAGTTCTAGCTATTTTACTGCTCCTCCTCTTTGGTTACAATCAGCCAATAACATTCATCATCATCATTATTTTTATTTTACTTCCCCCACCCAATTCCAGCAGTGATCTTTTCTCTCTATGTCGAATCTTTTCTCTCTATGTCGAATCTTTTCTCTCTATGTCGAATCTTTTCTCTCTATGTCGAATCATTTCTCTCCATGTCGAATCTTTTCTCTCCATGTCAAATCTTTTCTCTCCATGTCGAATCTTTTCTCTCTGTCAAATCTTTTCTATGTAGAATAATCTTGGACTAATAGAGTTAAGGTTAGGCACATTCGACCACAGGTTCGATAGACACAGATTGTTATTGTCAGCGTCATGTCGAATCTCCTACCTATATCGAACTGTTGTCGCAACAGTTTATGTTGTTTATGTTGGATCTTTCGGTTTTTGTAATCTGCATTTTCGTTATCGTTTGTTAAAACGATAACGAAAACACCTGAAATTCTGACGAAAATGCATTCGGACGAAGACGCATGCACATGTCTAGTTTGCACCCCAATTAGAAAGCCTGTTTGGGCAGTCAGCAATTTCAAAGAGATTAAGCAGGCATTTAGCGTCCATAAAAAAAGTGTATTTTTTGGACATGGTCAATGGAAATATCTTACAGGTTTGCACCACAGATAGGAAGCCTGTATGGACAGGATGGAATTTCAGAGTGATTGAGCAGACATTTAGCATCAGTAAATAAACATTTAGTGCTTTTTTTGCAACATAACTAACAAAACAGGTGTGGACAGTCCACAATTTTGGAGGGATATATCAGGTAGGAATTTCACACCTTTGAAATCTTTGTTGTCAAGACTACACTTTCTGAGGGAGAGGGTAACCACACTGTAATTTGCCCAAAAAATAGACCTCTCTTTCATGGAGTGAGGTGGGACAAATTGCTGGCCAATTTATTTACAAAATGAACAAAGGGCCTGAAGGTGTCAATTTAACCACTTGCCGATCTGCCACAGTAAGAGGTGAGTACAATCACATACATGTATATGATTGTGCCTGCTGTGGTTTAGAAGTGTGCTGCATGCCCCTCCTATGACCTCTGTGTCCACTGAACACAGTGGATCGTTGTACGGATAACCGGCAACCGGGTATCATGTGATCACTATGATTAGTCATAGCGATCACATGATAACAATGTAAACAACCTGTCATGAATGGCTTTTGATTCATGAACAGCTTTTTTACTGTTGTGATCTGGCCTACAGCAATTACATGGTACCTGGCTACTTATAGTAGTCAATAACAGATGACACTCAGGCTGTTTATGAATGGGAAACCCATTCATGACAACTAAAGCTATTGCTTATACAATGGTCATCATTGTATAGTCCATAACAGTGCTCACCCCCACCTCCAGAGTAGTACAGTGTCACTATGGTGACAATGAACTACGCTGATGACAGGATATAAAAAAAATATAAACATTTTAAAAAAACTGAAAAAAGTTTATAAAATCGAATTAAAAACTATTATTATTATTTTTTTTTTTTTACATACTGTCATCAGTATCTCTGATCACTGCCACAACAGTCATATGTTGATGCTGTACTGCACTGGTGACAGTATGTAAAAAAAAAAATGTGAAATAAACCAAATTTTATTTGTTTTTTTTATTTTCCAAAAAAACGTGAAAAAAAATGACAACTTCAAAAAACTCACTGTGCATCTTGCTAAATGCCTCAGACTGTCTACTTTCCAAAAAGGGGTAATTTGGGTATTAATTGTACTGTCCTGGCATTTTATGGCCTCAAGAAATTAGATAGGCCATCAGTACATTGGGATTAATCAATTTTCAAATATATACCATAGTTTGTAGATGCTATATCTTTCACACAAACCAAATAATATACAATTATTGGGACTTTTTTTTTTTTGGGGTCGGTTAAAGTAGCACAGTGCTGAATAGCAAAAAAATGGCCTGGCCATGAAAGGGGTGAAACCTTCCGAAGCTCAAGTAGTTAAACATGTTTTTTTTCTTTAAAAATGTCAGTGTTGCTGTATTAATTTGTATACATTGCACAGATGTGCCACTTCATAGTCATGGTCTGGGCATCCCTTATCCATGTTTAATGAAATTTAGCATTTTTAATATTTAACTTTTTACTAACATTACTGTTCCCAGTAAAACAATTATTTTGCTTTGGTACATGTTACTTATGGCAGCCCCCACATGCCATTTGTTTGACAATCCCTTGGCTATTATGCCGCATACACACGAGTGGACTTTACGGCAGACTTTGCTCGGCGGACTTTTCGCCGGACTTTGTCGGCTCCTTGCGCCGGACTTAAAAAGGGACGGTCTTGGCCACACACGATCACTGCAAAAGTGCACTGGTTTGGAACGCGGTGACGTATAGCACGTACGACGGGACTATAAAAAGGAAGTTCAAGCCCCACTACGGCACTCTTTGGGCTCCTTCTGCTAATCTCGTGTTTATCTCGTGTTAGTTTGAAGTTTGGTTAGAGACAATTCGTGCTTTTCACACTTCAGCTTATTTTGATCGTTTTCTGCAGTTCAGTTTGTGCTTGTGAGGTTTGTATCTGCTTTTCAGTGCGTGTTGGTCAGTTTGTAACCTGCCTTGCAGGCCGTTCTGGTCCGCTCGTTCCTGATTTTCAGGTCGTTCTTCATAGGCCTTGCTGTTCTTCAGTGCGTTTGTTATAAGTTTGTTTGTTTGACCAGCCGACCGTTTTGAAGCCATGTCGCGTGGATGTACTCGTTCTCAAGTTCGTGCTGTGTGGGGACTTGGTGTTGGGGTTAATACTTTGACCCGAGTCCAGTCCATGAACAGGGCGAGGAGGAGTTCATGGATGAAGAATTGGTTGCGCCAGCCTGACCAATTCTCGCACATGCCTTTGCTCCGTGAGCTCCGTGAGAATAATCCTGAGGATTTCAGGAATTTTCTCAGGATGACGGACCCCGTTTTTGAGCGTCTGCTGGCTATGCTGACCCCCTATATCAGCAGGCAGGATACCTGCACGAGGCAAGCCATCAGTGCGGAGCAGAGGCTAGTTGCCACATTACGTTACTTGGCGACTGGGAGAAGTCTTCAGGACTTGAAGTTCTGGACAGGCATCTCCCCCCCAGGCTCTGGGGATAATAATCCCAGAGACTTGTTCTGCCATCATTCAGGTCCTGAAGAAGGACTATATGAAAGTAAGTTTTATCCTTTAACATGACATGATATGTATTAAATGTTTGCTAATGTATTGTATAAATGTCCTCCTTACCTAATTGCCATGCTTTCAATATGCTGTGAATGTCCCCTTTATCTTCATGCATGCCTGTTTTTGGACATTAAGCATTTTTTGCCCTCCATGCATATTTACCTTCAATAACCTCCCCACCATGCAATCCTGGGTCCATTTATATCTCTAGGCTATAGTCCCTTGAACAATGTATATTGTCTGCTCCATTGTCTTGTTTGACCCTCCCCACCCCTCAAATGTTTAAAACAGCCAGGTGTGTTTGTTAACCTAATTAGAACCCCTCCTCCACCCATCAAATGTTTAAAACAGTCAGGTGTGTTTGTTAACCTAATTAGAACCCCTCCCCCACCCCACAAATGTTTAAAACAGTCAGGTGTGTTTGTTAACCTAATTAGAACCCCTCCCCCACCCCACAAATGTTTAAAACAGTCAGGTGTGTTTGTTAACCTAATTAGAACCCCTCCCCACCCCTCAAATGTTTAAAACAGTCAGGTGTGTTTTGGACCCTAATTAAAACCCCTCACCCACCCCTCAAATGTTTAAAACAGTCAGGTGTGTTTGTTAACCTAATTAGAACCCCTCCCCCCACATTCAAATGGATCAATGGGCCATCAGAGGGGGTGATTAATCTTATAAGTGGGCCTTATGTTTTTTACAATTTCAATTACACACACACATATGAATAATGTTTGACTGCTGTTGTTCACTAATGTTTTTGTGTAATCTGATATACAAGTTATGTTTAAAAGTCCTTATCTTAATGTTTGTTTGTTTTTCACTCCAGTTTCCTTCCAGTACACAGGAATGGCAGACTGTGGCCTCCCAGTTCGCTAACCATTGGGACTTTCCCAACTGTGTCGGGGCGATTGACGGGAAGCATGTCCGCATTGTGCCACCACCGCATTCGGGGTCTTATTACTATAACTACAAGGGGTTCCATAGTGTAGTTTTGATGGCGGTGGTCTCGGCACATTTGGACTTTCTGTTTGTGGATGTGGGAAAGAACGGCCGGATGTCTGATGGAGGAGTCTTTGCACAGACCGTGCTGTGCCAGCATCTCCAGACTGGTGGCCTGGGATTGCCACCTGATGACCAGAATGTTGATGAACTCGCCTCAGTTTTTATCACTGATGAAGCATTTGCTCTCGGTGAGCACTTGATGAGGCCGTTCCCCAAAAGGACACTCACCCCTTAGAGGAGGGTATTTAATTACCGGCTGGCCAGAGCAAGAAGAGTTGTGGAGAATGCCTTTGGGATTCTGGCCAGCCGGTTCCGTTTGTTCCTTTCAGCAATAAATCTGGCGGACTATAAACTAAATTACGTCATACTTGCTTGCTGCATCCTACATAATTTTTACGGAGACATTCAGCCACATATATTTCTTCTGTTGGGTCTGAGGCCAGACTGGAACAAGATACAACAATGACAGGCCTAGAAATTGGCCGTATTGGCTTGGCCCCTCGAACCGCACGTCAAGTGCGTGAGCGATATGTTAATTATTTTAATGGTCGGGGGGCAATTGCTATTCAGCAACAGCTTTAATTTTACTAAAAAAAAAAAATTGATTAAAAATATCTTGTTTTTATTCTTGTTTGCATTTAGTTTGGTCTGTCTCCTAGTGCACTTGTAGTAGTGGCAAGTGCATTTACCTTTAGTTAATCAGGCCCTTTGTCACTGTAACCACCCTAAAAAAATTAAACTTATTTTTCTGAAATAATCAGCCACACACATTGTATTAGTAAAAACTTTTTACTGTGTGCACATTGAAAGGTGCATTTTTGAATACATTTTTTTTTTTGCTGTAAAAATATATATTTTTTTGAAACGTTATTAAAGGCATATTTTTTCAAAAATAGATCTTGATAAAAATATTTACATTCACAACAGTGTTTTGAAAAACATACCAAAACAATAAAGAACTTACAAAGTTCAACATTTAAAGAACGTTGCATGTGATGTTACCCTTGGAAATCGTTAATTTTTAATATGCTCAAAATTGAGCATTACAAAAGGGTCAAGTCAACATGTGCTATCTCCCATAATGGGTGAGCAATGTACGTGTTTTGTGTGTGCAATCCCTTTTTGTTCCTATCACCACAAAATAATTTTGAGGATGAAGGGGTTGCAAACACAAAACAAGTACATTGATAACCCATGATGGAAGATAACACATGATGACATACCGTGTGCATCATAATGAAAATTTGGGGATCCCAAAAAAAAAAAAAATTTTCGAGAAGAAACAAACTTCACAAGGAAATGAAGAATGATTGTTGTTTTTAGGGAAAAAAATATTAAATTCTGCCCAAAACATCAATCATGTTCTTCATTTCCTGTTGCATGGAGTCCAGGCGAAGTTGCATGCTGTGAATTTGGTCACGCATTTTATCTATTTGGCCATTCCACAGCATTATCTGGCCAATCAGTCTTTGGGCACTGTCTGTGCTGAATGGCTCTGCTACTTGGCCTTCCACAACCAGGAGCTCACCTAAAACGAGTGAATAAAAACAAGGGTTACAATATGCACGCCAAAATACATTACCTTAAGCTGGGGTGTCAGTCACTCACTTGGTGGGCTTGAAACCTCGCACACTTCCTCCACCTCTCCTTCCTCCAGCTCGTCAGGTGGGCGTGGTCTTTGGCTTGGGGTATCTTCTGCTTCAGGCTGGTGACTTGGGGGGGTCCTGGGATCCTTGGACTGTTGTCTGAGTCTTTTCTCCCCTATGATAATTGAACAAAAGGTATAGTTAAAATACAGTGATATTTTAGATTTTATCAAATAATCTGAAACGTTGGTTAGGAGTTTTGGACAATTGCCTTTTTTTGTCCTCAAAAGTATATAGTGCTCGTGAGTCCAGATGTGTAAACAGCTGCTGTGTCCTGTCCTTACATTACACTGAATCATTTTTGAAGAAGCATTATATTTTCCAACACATCTACAGCACATCAACAAATTGTGGGAATTTAACAAATTATCAAGACATAAATGTATGTCCAACCCTGTCCCATCGTATTTGGCAAAAATATAACGTCATTTTCTAAAGTATCATATGTATTTTACAAAGAACGGTCTTTACGAAAGATGCTGTAGAAAGTCAAAAAATATGGATCAGCATGCAAATTAAGTATCTCAATAGGAAAACACAACAAGCACTTACTTTTTTTAAGCAGCTTCTTTATTCGCCAATATTGTTCTGGCTCCCGACTTTTGATGTCAGACCACCGCTTCCTCAATTGTTCTTTCGACCGTTTAGTGCCAAATTTAGCTTCTAGAGCGGTGACAACTGAGGACATTATTTTGTCCTTACGCATATTCGGTCGTGTGTACGGTCCTTTTTTGCCATCGTAGTCCTCCCTTCTCAATATGGACACCATCTCCACCATCTCTTTAAAAGCCATGTTGGTGGCCTTATATCTCCTCCGGGATGTGGATGGTTGTAGCTCCGGGCTTTCCTCCGCGCTACTTCCACTGATTCTCTCCGCCATCTTTATCTATCTACTCCCACTGTGCAACGAAGAGTGAAGGGGTGGGGACAAATCGTACTAAAGAACGTCAGGGGCGGGCGACGCAGGCGGAGCATGACACATGCGCAGTGTATATAAAGCTATTACAATGGCCTACGAATGTCTGTGCGGAAGTAGCGAGCGTCAGAAACGAAGGTAAGATTAAAGTGGGGTTGTGTGTGTGTTTGGTGTGTGTGTGTGTGTGTGTGTGTGTGTGTATGTATGTGTCCCCTAGATTACCAACCAAAATAATCCTGTGATTTGTGACTGACATTAGTTTGGATCTGGTGTCTTGTCTTTCAGAAACAATGAATCCCTTTAAAGAGGAAGAATTTTTGTCCCAATTTATTGAGCTATATCAGGAAAAGAAAAACCTGTGGGAGGTCAAACACCCATTATATTACAATAGAGATGTAAGGAAGGCAACACTGGGCACACTTTTAGAATTTGTGAAGACTCGAGTCCCCCAGGCAGACCTCAAGTTTGTGGACAAGTAAATTGGTATCTTGCGAAACATGTACAAGCGGGGACACAATAAAATCCAGGAGTCGCTCAGATCCGGTGCAGCAGCTGACCAAGTAAATGTACCCAAGTTGTGGTACTACCACAAAATGTGATTCCTGGATGACCAGACCGAAGCCAGGCAATCTCTTTCGACCCTTCCTCCCACCCTTCCCCCCATCCTTCCCTCCAGCCTTCCCTCCACTCTTCCTTCCAGCCTTCCATCCACCTCCACCCCAGCTGAGTCCCAGGATGAACTGGGTCTTTTCATCATTGATGAAGTTGATGTGCCCAGCTTCAGCCAGGTATCCTTTTTTGTGTAATTTGTGATTGTGTAAATGTTAATAATGGTTTTAACGTGTTAATTTTTTAAGTGCTTCCTAAAAAATGACATCAGCACAAATATTAATATGTAGACATATCACTAGACAGTAATGGACAAAAATATACTTCTGCATAGGTGTACGCAGCCTTTTGCATTAGGGTGTGAACCTCAAAGCCAAATACATATGCATGTGTATATGTACTGATGATGTCAGTAGGGCAGTGGACAGTGTAATTTTGTAAATTTTATTTTCCCCAAATTTTTGGGCTTGTGTAACATTTTTTGGGGGGGATGAAATATCAGTGGTCTAAACGGGGGGGGGGATATGCAGCACACAAGGCAATTAGGGTGTGCCCAGGCACACTTGGCACACCCTGTGCGCACGCCTATGTACTTTAGATATAGTTGATCACCAGAAATAATGGTGGTGTCAAATAGATAGCCTTTACTATTTTTTGAAAATTATATTTGCAAGTCATGAGCTGAAAATTGTGTGTGATTGCATAACACAAAATTTCAACTATGTCCCTTTTTTTGACACAGGATGACCTCAGCCAGGAGGAGGCCTTTCCCAGTGGGAGAGAGGAGGAGGCTGTGGCTGGCCCAAGTCGAAGCCACGCAGAGTGTCAGGTGCCTCCCCTCCGCATTCTCCACAAAAGGCCCAGGAGAATGACACAAACTGAGCAGGAATCCCTAGCCCTCATACGGGAAGCAAGCCATATCCTGAGAACACCACCCAATGCAGAGGAGGCGTGTGGCACCTATATAGCCAGCAGATTGCTGGAGTTGGAAAAGGGCCAACGCCTCCTCTGTGAGGGTTTGATTTTTCAGCCATATCAGAAGGGCTTGAGAGGGGAGCTTACTGCTACCACATATCTGGCAGATGAAGACACTCCTCCTCCTCCTCCTTCTCCTCCTGCCCCAAGTACACCACCAGAGGCACAACCTCCGAGGAAGGCTGCAGAGAAGCGTGGAGGGAAGGCTGCAGAGAAGCGTGCAGGGAAGGCTCCACGGAAGAGTCGAAAGTGATTGCCTGGTTTCTGTCTGGTCTGACTGTGCTCCCTGTGCTCCCTAGTCGCAAGATACAAATTTTCTTGTCCTAAAACTTGATGTGTGTCCTGGGGGACGAAACGCTTCACAGATTCTAAAAGTGTCTCCAGTGTTGCCTTCCTAATTTTTTTTTAGACCTAAATAAATGTTTTTTTTTGTTACCTTACATTATTGACTATGTGTTTTGATTCAAAAACACCATTTTGTTTGAGTAGGCAGGTACAGGTCAAAAAGACTATGGGGTTGATTTAAGAAAAGCAAATAGACTGTGCACTTTGCAGAGGGCAGTTGCCCTCTGCAACTGCAATTGCTCCAGAGCTTCAGAAATGAGGTAAGGCTTGACTTTGCAAAGAGTACCCAATCCTGTGCAAGGAAAATTAGAAAAACAGCATTTTTGCTTGCACATGATTGGATGATGGAAGTCAGCAGAGCTTATTCACTAAGCTCTGGAGCAACTGCTCTTGCAGAGGGCAACTGCACTTTGCAAAGTGCACAGTCTTTTTCCCTTTAGTAAATCAACCCCTATGTGTGTTTTTGCCAAAAGGCTAAATCATTTCTAATATCAAGTGAAAAGTACTAGTGAAAAGTTCACTTTAGAAATTGAACAGCAAGCGCACTTGTTGGAAGTGCAGTCGCTGTAAATCTGAGAGGAAGAGCTGAAATGAAATGAAGCTCTGCTGATTTTATCATACAGTCATGTGCAATACATTTTTTTTTTTTTTGGGGGGGGGTTCCTTGCATGTGCCCCTCGGATCCACAGCGAAGGCACTTCAAAATGCTCTTTCTGTGCAATTCCAAGTAGAATTTGCACTTGTAGTGAAAAATGAATTTGCCTTTGTAAAATACACCCCCCTATGTCTAATGAACAAGGGACAACAACCTCATTAAGGTTCATTAAAACAACACAAAATATTAAGGTTATTGTAGTAACTTGAATATCCATACAAAAAAAAAAAAAAAAAAAAAAATGGTGGTATAATTTAGCACACATTGTAAAATAGATAAGTGTTGAAATCAATACAAAAAATAAAGATGAGTCCAAAATCTAATTTAAAAGTTTTTATTTATGGAGATCTGGCTTTTTACAAATATCATATTAGTCATGGCATGAGGATAAATCATGAAGAAAGTAGTTTGTGAGAACTCTGTGTGAATATAAAGCAGAAAAACAACTTCATTCCTCTCGCATTATAAATAAAAAAAAAGCGCTGTATTAAAAGATCACAGAAGAGGAATGCGCTAGCTTCAATATGAAGGCTGGTTTTACCAGACCGAGTGCTTCCGTCTTGTAATTGCTTCAGAGCATGCGTCAGTTTGAGTTTGTCGGACTAGCACACAGACGACCAGTTTGTCCGCTAGAAAGAAGAGTCCGTCGGATAGATTTAAAACTTGTTTCAAATCTAAGTCCGTCCAACTTTGGAGCCCACACACGATCGAATTTTCAGACGAAATCCAGTATGCCGGACCAAGTCTGCCGTAAAGTCAGCTTGTGTGTACGCGGCATTAGCCAAGAATGTGGCCAGAACAGGTTTTTTTGTTTTGTTTTTTGTTTTTTTACATTTGGCTCCCATTGATTTCAATGGAGTTTGGATTCAGCTCCTCAACTTTACTCATATTCACTGAACCCTGCTGGAACTGAACCCAGTTGTGTTTGGCTTATCAGCACTAATAACCAAGGCATTGTCAAACAAAGGGTATGGGGAGCTAAGAACTGCCCTGGGGGACCAATGCTCAAAAGAGTCTAGACATTCAGTTCTGTGGGGACCTGCTTTTTTTAGTATTTCTTAAAATAAAAGTTTAAAAATCTTTTAAATAATATGTAGTGCCAAAAACGTGCAAAGGTGCAATTGGAATTGAATGATGAGATCCTCCACCAAGAGGCAATTTGCATATGCCTCTTACCAGATGTAGTGGACCAAAAATTCTAATGCGGCAAATTCTAATGCTTTTCACTGTTTTCACTAAAAAACTGTCAAAAATGTTAAAAATGACAAGAGACAGTTTTTGACAATTCCTTTATTTAAATGCTTCTTCTTTCTTGATGAGCCGAACACCCCCCTGTTCGGTTCGCACCAGAACATGCGAACAGGAAAAAAATTCGTTCGAACACGCGAACACCGTTAAAGTCTATGGGACACGAACATGAATAATCAAAAGTGCTAATTTTGAAGGCTAATATGCAAGTTATTGTCATTAAAAGTGTTTGGGGACCTGGGTCCTGCCCCAGGGGACATGAATCAATGCAAAAAAAAGTTTTAAAAACGGCCGTTTTTTCAGGAGCAGTGATTTTAATAATGCTTAAAGTCAAACAATAAAAGTGTAATATCCCTTTAAATTTCATACCTGGGGGGTGTCTATAGTATGCCTGTAAAGGGGCGCATGTTTCCCGTGTTTAGAACAGTCTGACAGCAAAATGACATTTTGAAGGAAAAAACACATTTGTCGGCTATTGCATTGCCGACAATACACATAGAAGTTCATTGATAAAAACGGCATGGGAATTCCCCACAGGGCAACCCCGAACCAAAATTTAAAAAAAAAATGATGTGGGGGTCCCCCTAAATTCCATACAAGGCCCTTCAGGTCTGGTATGGATATTAAGGGGAACCCCAGCCAAAATTTAAAAAAAAAATTGACGTGGGGTTCCCCCTAAATTCCATACTAGACCCTTCAGGTCTGGTATGGATTTTAAGGGGAACCCCGCGCCACAAAAAAAAAAAAAAAACGGCGTGGGGTCCCCCCAAAAATCCATACCAGACCCTTATCCGAGCACGCAACCTGGCAGGCCGCAGGAAAAGAGGGGGGGACGAGAGTGCGCCCCCCCCCTCCTGAACCGTACCAGGCCGTACTAGCCCCCCAAAACACCTTGTCCCCATGTTGATGAAGACAAGGGCCTGGGGGTCTGCGGGCGGGGGGCTTATCGGAATCTGAAAGCCCCCTTTAACAAGGGGACCCTCAGATCCCGGCCCCCCCTGTGTGAAATGGTAAGGGGGTACAAAAGTACCCCTACCATTTCACTAAAAAACTGTCAAAAATGTTAAAAATGACAAGAGACAGTTTTTGACAATTCCTTTATTTAAATGCTTCTTCTTTCTTCCTTCATCTTCTTCTGGTTCTTCTGGCTCTTTTGGTTCTTCCTCCGGCGTTCTCGTCCAGCATCTCCTCCGTGGCGTCTTCTATCTTCTTCTCCTCGGGCCGCTCTGCACCCATGGCATGGGGGGGGGAGGCTCCCGCTCTTCTCTTCATCTTCTTCTCTTCTTCATCTTCTTCTTCATCTTCTTCTTCTTCTTCTTCTCTTCTTCCTTCTTCTCTTCTTCATTTCTTCTCCGGGCCGCCCTGCAGCCATGCTGGCATGGTGGGAGGCTCCCGCTGTGTGATGGCGTCTCTTCGTCTGACGGTTCTTAAATAACGGGGGGCGGGGCCACCCGGTGACCCCGCCCCCTCTGACGCACGGGACATGACGGGACTTCCCTGTGGCATTCCCCGTGACGTCACAGGGAAGTCCCGTCAAGTCACCGTGCGTCAGAGGGGGGCGGGGTCACCAGATGGCCCCGCCCCCCGTTATTTAAGAACCGTCAGATGAAGAGACGCCGTCACACAGCGGGAGCCTCCCACCATGCCAGCATGGCTGCGGAGCGGCCCGGAGAAGAAATGAAGAAGAGAAGAAGGAAGAAGAGATGAAGAAGAAGAAGATGAAGAGAAGAGCGGGAGCCTCCCTTCATGCCATGGGTGCGGAGCGGCCCGAGGAGAAGAAGATAGAAGACGCCGCGGAGGAGATGCTGGACGAGAACGCCGGAGGAAGAACCAGAAGGGCCAGAAGAACCAGAAGATGAAGGAAGATAGAAGAAAGAAGAAGTATTTAAATAAAGGAATTGTCAAAAACTGTCTCTTGTCATTTTTAACATTTTTGACAGTTTTTTAGTGAAATGGTAGGGGTAAGTACCCCCTTACCATTTCACACAGGGGGGGGGCCGGGATCTGGGGGTCCCCTTGTTAAAGGGGGCTTCCAGATTCTGATAAGCCCCCCGCCCGCATACCCCCACAACCACCGGCCAGGGTTGTGGGGATGAGGCCCTTGTCTTCATCAACATGGGGACAAGGTGTTTTGGGGGGCTACCCCAAAGCACCCTCCCAATGTTGAGGGCATGTGGCCTGGTAAGGTTCAGGAGGGGGGGGCGCACTCTTGTCCCCCCCTCTTTTCCTGCGGCCTGCCAGGTTGCGTGCTCGGATAAGGGTCTGGTATGGATTTTTGGGGGGACCCCACGCCGTTTTTTTTTTTTTTTTTGGCGCGGGGTTCCCCTTAAAATCCATACCAGACCTGAAGGGTCTGGTATGGAATTTAGGGGGAACCCCACGTCAATTTTTTTTTTAAATTTTGGCTGGGGTTCCCCTTAATATCCATACCAGACCTGAAGGGCCTTGTATGGAATTTAGGGGGACCCCCACATCATTTTTTTTTTTTGGTTCGGGGTTGCCCTGTGGGGAATTCCCATGCCGTTTTTATCAATGAACTTCTATGTGTATTGTCGGCAATGCAATAGCCGCGGGTAGTTTTAAATGTGTTTTTTTCTTCAAAATGTCATTTTGCTGTCAGACTGTTCTAAACACAGGAAACATGCGCCCCTTTACAGGCATACTATAGACACCCCCCAGGTACGAAATTTAAAGGGATATTACACTTTTATTGTTTGACTTTAAGCATTAATAAAATCACTGCTCCTGAAAAAACGTCAGTTTTTAAAACTTTTTTTTGCATTGATCAATGTCCCCTGGGGCAGGACCCAGGTCCCCAAACACTTTTTATGACAATAACTTGCATATAAGCCTTTAAAATGAGCACTTTTGATTTCTCCCATAGACTTTTAAAGGGTGTTCCGCGGCATTCGAATTTGCCGCGAACACCCCAAATTGTTCGCTGTTCGGCGAACTTGCGAACAGCCAATGTTCGAGTAGAACATGAGTTCGACTCGAACTCGAAGCTCATCCCTAGTGATAACCCATGGCTACTCGATAACATCTAGAATGGTTTTCGGTGGTGGATCTCATCATTCATTTTCTCTTGCACCTTTGCAGTTTTTTCGACACTTCATGTAGTTTTCACATTGGAAAGACTTTTCTATATAAGTGTATCATATATTCTCAAATGTTTTTCTTCTTGTAGTTCTTCACTGTGGACTAATGGATTTGCATAAATACATGAAATATGTGTAAATATATGAATTCCTAGATAGATTATCTTATATCTTTATATATTTTTGCATTTTGCACTTTATACTTGGATGAATTTGCATAGTTTATGTGTGAATATATGAATTTGTATAATTCTTGGACAGATTATGTTTATATGTTTTTTGTACATTGGCCTTTACACTTTATGCTGTTTTATTTAAGTTGATGATTTAGCGCTGCTTTTTTATTTTTTATTTTATTGTTTACAGTTGGTATCACATTTGGATAAGTGGCTGCTTGTTGTTTTTTTTTTTTGATTACAGTCAAAGTTTATCGAAAGCGAACGTAGCATACGTTTGACTTATAACAATCGTTAATATAAGCAAATAACAATCTATGTCAGCGAACAATTTAACATTGCACAAATTGCTGAAGAAAATGAATTTTATAAAGCATTAATTGTAAGTAGATTGATTAGCGGGTAGAAGGGAGGAGGAGGGGGTAGGTAAAGGGGGGGTAAGGATGAGAAAAGAGCAGTATAATACAAATTAAGTTTGACATATTTGGTCCAGAATATACAGTTCTATAGATGAATGTAATATTTTGGGACATATAATAAATGAGAGTAGTATACAGGCTATATTGTTATATCTCTTATCTGCTAAAGCCCAAGGTTTATTGGGTCGGCATGATTGCTGTTTTAAATTCATCTGAATGTGTGAACAGATGCCAGGGTTGCCACATCTTGTTGAAGTTGGTATTATTTTCTTTATTCATAGCTAAAATTTCTTCCATTTTATAGGTATATTGAACTTTGTCAAACCAATCCTTGACTCCTGGAGTGTGGGTGGACTTCCAATGTAAGGGGATCATGGTGAGGGTCTTCTTGTACTTACTCAGTGTGTATAAGTTAATATGGATAAGGCAGGCTGCAGCATGTAAGTTTGTTTCGGTCTCAGTGATGTATTTTATCCAAAATATAATTTTTCTCCAGTAGTCCTGGATCAGGGGACGTGTCAACCAAAAGTGCATAAATGAGCCTATCTCTGTGACACATCTCCTGGCCTTTTGCGGTGTCACATACCATTGGGTTGATATTTTATAGGATATTTCCTGAGTCTGATGCCGCGTACACACAAGTGGAATTTCTGACAGAAAGAGACCGATGGGAGCTTTTCATCGTATATTCCGACAGTGTGTATGCCCCATCGGACTTTTTCTGTCGAAAATTCAGACAGACTTAGATAGAGAACATGTTCTATATTTTTCCGATGGAACAAATTACTATCTAAAAAACTGCTCATCTGTATGCTGTTCCGACGCACCAAAAACGACGCATGCTCTGAAGCATGTACGAGACAGAAGCTATTGGCTACTGGCTATTGAACTTCCATTTCTAGTCCCGTTGCATGTGCTGTACGTCACCGCTTTCTGGATGGTTGGAATTTGGTGTGACCGTGTGTATGCAAGACAGCTTGAGTGGAATTCCGTCGGAACTCCGTCATAAAAACCTTCAGAGTTTATTCCGATGGCAAAACGGGTCGTGTGTACAGGGCATTAGTGCTTAGTCATCACTTATATGCTAGAATACATGCTTTTTCCCATTGAGCTTTGCTAATTTTGGTTCCCAGGTCTAGTTCCCATCTTTCTTTGTGATTGTTGCTTTCTATAAGAGTTGATTGGGTCAACTAGGTATATGCCAGGGAAGTGGTTTTAAGTACCAGGGATCTTTTGTGGCAAATATGTTCTAGAGGTGTCATGGGTAAGCAGTATGAAGCCCTACAGTCAGGTCCATAAATATTGGGACATCAACACAATACTAATCTTTTTGGCTCTATACACAACCACAATGGATTTGAAATGAAACAAATAAGAAGTGCTTTAATGCAGACTTTCAGCTTTAATTTGATGATATTTAGATCCAAATCAGGTGAACGGTGTAGGAATTACAACAGTTTTTTCCCCCTAACGCTGACATTGTTCGCTATAGGGTGGATTAGGCGTACCTTGTGAAGGTGCCCCTGCGGCTCTGCGTATTACCACTGGCTTTTTCGCTGTCACCTGTGGACCCCTACAACCAGCATGTTGGCATTTTCCTCTGCTCTTTCTTTTTCCATGACATGAATATATGTAAGTACTATGGTTTTTCAATGAACTTTTGTGATATAAAAATGGCTATAAAATAGACCATCTATGTGGTTCCGTTTTTTCGCTATGTTACTCATTGATGTTTATATCTATGTTCCAGAGACAAGAAAAAATTCTACCCATCTATATGTAAAACAAATCCCTGAAGAAGGAATATACCAATATGACTACGGTCTTCTCCGAAACATGTTGGGAATTTTGCAATAGCCACCCACCCCTACTAGATCTACCTTACTTAGGTGGATAGTTTGGGTTGCTGGCTTTGGGTGACACTATTTATTCATGCTCTATATGTCTTTGATATTTTTTTATATAGATACCAATTATTGATTGTACATGTTTGCCTTGTCTCTCTAGACACTTTTACTCCATTTTTGTATATTAATAAAGTTGGCACTGCTGTTGCCTTTTATGGTTAATACTTTCTCTACTTTGTTTCTGCCTGTAAAATCCAAAGGGGCGTCCCCTATATGCACTTCATTGCAGACAATTTTTTCTAAATATTATGCTGGATGATGGCAGCATTACTGCACATCAGTATGGTTTCTCTTAATTTAATCTTCGAATTACAACAGTTTGTATATGTGCCTCCAACTTTTTAAGGAACCAAAAGTAATGGGACAGATTAACAATCATCCATCAAACTTTCACTTTTTAATACTTGGTTGCAAATCCTTTACAGTCAATTACAGCCTGAAGTCTGGAACGCATAGACCTCATCAGACGCTGGGTTTCATCCCTGGTGATGCTCTGCCAGGCCTCTACTGCAACTGTCTTCAGTTCCTGCTTGTTCTTGGGGCATTTTCCCTTCAGTTTTGTCTTCAGCAAGTGAAATGCATGCTCAATCGGATTCAGGTCAGGTGATTGACTTGGCCATTGCATAACATTACACTTCTTTCCCTTAAACTCTTTGGTTGCTTTCGCAGTATGCTTCAAGTCATTGTCCATCTTCACTGTGAAGCACCGTCCAATGAGTTCTGAAGCATTTTGCTGAATATAAGCAGATAATATTGCCCGAAACACTTCAGAATTCATCCTGCTGCTTTTGTCAGCAGTCACATCATCAATAAATACAAGAGAACCAGTTCCATTGGCAGCCATACATGCCCACGCCATGACACTACCACCACCATGCTTCACTGATGAGGTGGTATGCTTTGAATCATGAGCAGTTCCTTTCCTTCTCCATACTCTTCCCATCACTTTAGTACAAGTTGATCTTGGTCTCATCTGTCCATAGGATGTTGTTCCAGAACTGTGAAGGCTTTTTTAGATGTTGTTTGAAAACTCTAATCTGGCCTTCCTGCTTTTGAGGCTCACCAATGGTTCACATAGTTTGGTGAACCTTCTATATTCACTCTGGTGAAGTCTTCTCTTGATTGTTGACTTTGACACACATACACCTACCTCCTGGAGAGTGTTCTTGATCTGGCCAACTGTTGTGAAGGGTATTTTCTTCACCAGGGAAATAATTCTTCGGTCATCCACCACAGTTGTTTTCTGTGGTCTTCAGGGTCTTTTGGTGTTTCTGAGCTTACCGGTGCGTTCTTTCTTTTTAAGGATGTTCCAAACAGTTGATTTGGCCACATCTAATGTTTTTGCTATCTCTCTGATGGGTTTGTTTTGTTTTTTCAGCCTAATGATGGTTTGCTCCACTGATAGTGACATCTCTTTGGATCTCATATAGAGAGTTGACAGCAACATATTCCAAATGCAAATAGCACACTTGCAATGAACTCTGGACCTTTTATCTGTTCCTTGTAAATGGGATAATGAGGGAATAACACACACCTGGCCATGGAACAGATGAGCAGCCAATTGTCCCATTACTTTTGGTCCCTTAAAAAGTGGGAGGCACATATGCAAACTGTTGTAATTCCTACACTGTTCACCTGATTTGGATGTACATACCCTCAAATTAAAGCTGAAAGTCTACAGTTAAAGCACATCTTGTTTGTTTCATGTCAAATCCATTGTGGTGGTATATAGAGCCAAAAAGATTAGAATTGTGTCGATGTCCCAATATTTATGGACCTGACTATATGTTTACTGTTCTGCAGGAAGTTTTTTAATTGCATGTAAAACCACTGGCCAGGAAATGATTCCCTGTATTCTTCTTGGAATGAGTCTAAAGTTCTTAGCTTGTTTCCAAGCAAGCAGTGAGATGCCAGGAACTTTGAGCTGTGTTTAAGTCTCAGGAGACTTCTTTGATTCAGCAAAATCCGGGTTACCCACAATCGGTGTTAGTGGGCCAGGTACTGAGGCTATTTTGTGTGTTGAAGCAATTTTATGTAGAATGTCTGTCTATTGAGGTAGTGATCAGGGGGTGTTTCGTGTTTCTGAGTAATTCCTCATCCATTGTGGCTGGTATCTCTCCTCTCCTGCTATCCTGCTACCTTGGATCCAGGTGATGGTTTGGATGTGTTCATGGCAAGGAAGCATGATCCCACCATTCCCTCAATGGCTCTCAAGTAAGTCTTTCAGCGTGGCTCTCCTGCAGGTTGGTTTGGAGTGTCCCAGTAACTGGAGACCAAATCCCACTGCTGCCACCAATGTAACAAGCCCCTTGCTCGCTCGGTTCCACTCTCCCGACACTCCTCTGCAGCTATTGAATCAGATTGCAACCTCTGATGGTTCGGTCCTCCGATGCTCCGGGATTAGAACTACAGCTCTGCGCCGTTCTAACCCAGTTGTGATAGCTTAGAACAAACACCAGGCAGGCTGTATGTAAGTTCAACCAGGAATCTCTTTTATTCAAAAATACAGGCTCTTTTATACACTAACAGTGGAGGTGCATACCTCCGGCTCATATTACTCTAACAATACACCTGTAACCTAATTAACCTAATTAACATGGGCTAATTAACTAATCCCTTTAGACAGCCTAGATGACTCAGACATGACCTTTAGGCCAGACTGGCCGTCTTGTAGCTTAGAACCCCCAATTAACATTATCACAATAGCAGAGTTAATTAACACAAACAACAATGGGGATCTAATGACTCTTAGATCCCATACTAGAGACTTATTTGCAATACACATTCTAGTATGCAACAGACTGACAGGTAGCTGGAATTGATGACATTAGCATTTAACAGTAGGAGTCCCAACGGTATGAATCAGTCACTATTCCAATATGGCAAATCCAGGGTCCCCAGAGTCCGTGTGTCCTGAGGAACCAGGACCCGAATCCACAGTAATACCACTTCAAGGGTCCCCAGGCATACAGCTCACAAAGAGCACCATTCCCCCAAATGCCAGGGCCCACGATCGATCGGCAAGAGGCTAGTATTCAGTCCCCTCCAAAAGTCTCTCTTATACTATAGCCTGGGGAGAATTGTCATTTTCAGTATGGAAGCTCTGCCAACCCAAGAGAATATTTTTTTGGTCCAATTTTTAGGGTCTTTTGTTATTGAGTGTAGTAAGGGTATGTAATTGGCTTCATACATAGAGTCAATGTTTGTAGTGAGATTAACCCTTAGATATTTGAGATTGTTTTGTACCCACTTGTAAGTGCAGTTCTTTTTAGTCATGTTCAATTGGTTGGGGGACAGTGTAAGGTTGAGTGCTTCAGGACTTGGTTTGATTGATTTTAAAATTAGAAATATATCCAATTGTCTTAAATATTTTGTGGAGGTTAGGAATGGAGATGTGTAGTTGTGAGAGAAAAAAATAGGAGGTTGTCTGCATAGGCTGCTATTTTGTATTCTTTTTTTATTCATTTGGAATCCATGAATGTCTGTGGTTAGATTTATGCTTCTGATAAGTGGCTCTAATGTAAGTATGAAGAGGAGTGGTGACAAAGGGCATCCTTGGCGGGTGCCGTTGTGTATGTTGATTGGTTCTGATAGAGTATTGTTTACTTTGATTTTAGCCTTCGAATGTTGGTATAAGGCTCCTATCCAATTTAGCATATTGTTTCCTAGGCCAATGTGTGAACAAGTGGTGAACATGTAGTTCCAGGAAACTCTATCAAAGGCCTTTTCTGCATCTGTAGAGAGCAGAAGGCCTTCGATTTTGGAGCTCCTGGCATAGTGAATTAAATTTATTGCTTTGGTTGTATTATCTCTGGCTTCCCTACCAGGCATAAAGCCGACTTACTCTGGGCCAATGATTTTTGATAAGAGGTTTCGTCCGGTGTGTGAGAATTTTAGTAAGGATTTTTAGATCTACGTTGAATAGGGTAAGAGGTCTAAAGTTGGCACAATCCGTGGGGGTTTTTATCTGGTTTTGGGACAACTGCGATATAAGCCATTATATTGCAGGGTGTCAGTTATGTTTATGCTTCACTAGATTGTTATAAACAGATATGAGGTGTTTAGAGAGTAGATGTGTGAATGTTTTGTAATATTGGGATGTGAAACCATCCGGGCCAAGACTCTTCTCAGGTCTTAGTTCTTTAATTACTTGTATTTCTGCAATAGCTATGGGTTCTTCTAAATTATATATATCATCTGGTTCGAGGGTCGGTAATCTACTATTTTACAGGAATTATCAAATTGTTTCTTCCTTTGAACCTGTGATATGAGAAGGTTCGTGCTGTGTTTTTATGACATATACAGTAGGGCAGTATAGATAGTATGGAATAATTCCGCAATTTTTTCGGGTTCATGTTCTAAAGTACCTGTTTTGTTCCTTACGGCATGTATGTGTCCCCCTATGTTTGCTTTTTTCCCACTCTTGTCTCCATGTTCATAGAAAATATTCTTTTGGAAAAAGAGTGCTCTTCTGGTTTTGAGGTCTAATATCTGTTTAAGGGCTTGTCTGCATTTTAAAAGTTCTTCCTCTAATTTGACGGTAAGGGATTGTTTATGTTGACTTTAGAGACTGGCTATTTTGTTGGATAGAGTAGTGATTTCTTTTTCTCTTTCCTTTTTTCTTCTAGCTCCCCATTTTATAAATTTGCCTCTGATTACACTCTTGTGGGGGTTGGTATCTGATTCTAGGTTGGTTTCAAAGTACTTTTTAATGGATTCATGTATGTCATCTTCTATGGTTTGATCAGTTAGTAGGGCCAAGTTGAGTCTCCAATTGAAAGTAGTAGGTTTGGGAGAATTTAATTTAAGAGTGATAGCGGTAGGGGCATGATCTGATATGGATATTATTCCAATTTCTGCTACTTGTTTTATATACTACCTTTTGACCTAGTGTGGATTTTTTTGAGATTTGTCTTTGCCTGACGGAACTCCTTAAACCTGCGTGTGAAGTAGTGCACTTTTATGATGTACACAAGCCAACGTGAGATTTACTAAGAAAAAAATGCATTTATATTATTGACCAGTAAATTACATGTTCTGGCTGGCTTTGTAAACAAAGGGGACTTGCTTCATCTATACCAGACCCTTATCCTAGATGTGACTCTATTATGAATTATAGGCGGAGCCCCACAAAAAAAGCATCAGAGTTCTCAAGAAACCAAGAACTCTATATGGGTTAGCTGCCACATCCTAGAAACAATTCCCATCATTGTTCACTAAGACATTGGTGGCTGTATGGTCATTGGTTCTTATGATGTAGAAAAACAAAAGTGTGCATTGCTCCCCAAAATCAATACCAGTCCTTGGCCTGGTATAGATTTTAAGTGGGAAAAAACATCCTGGAATGCTACTTCTCCCGAGTATGGGGATACCACATGTGAGATACTTTTTGTCAGGGTAGCCGCATACAGGAGACCAAAATCCAATGACCACCTTCAGGCTTTCAAAGGGTGTTATTTCCTAATTTCACTTCCTGACTACCTGTCATCATTTTGGAGGCCCAGAAATGCCAGGATAGTACAAACACCCTCCCCAAATGACCCCTTTTTGGAAAGTAGGCACACCAAGGAATTTGATAAGCATAGAAGCATAGTAAGTATTTTGCAGATCTAATTTTTTGTCAGAAGGTTTTGAAAAATGATAACAGAAAATAAAAAATACATTTTTGTTTTTCTTTCTTCATTTTCCAAAAACTTGAGGGAGGCAACAAATGAGATCTGAAAAATACTCTTAGCAAATACCTTGGAGTTAAGGAATTACCTTAATTGTTGCTAGAAAATTACTTTGAACCCCCAAACATTATATGTATATATTTTAAATCAGAGGTTCTAGAGAATAAAATGGTGGGTGTTGCATTTTGTTTATGTTACACAGTATTTGCACAGCAGTTTTTCAACTACATATAGAAAAAAAACACTTTTTTTAAATTGTAATGCACAAAAACAAAATAATTAAAATTTTATGCAATTTTTAATGCACAAAAACACACCCCCAACTGTTTGGTAAACTATTTGGAAAATTTTGTATTGGACTTCATAGGCACTAAGATACAGATTGTTAAAAGTTAAACATCTTTATTACAAAATATTTTTTCTTAAAAAAAAAAAAAAAAAAACACACAAACATTATTAAAACATTCTCTGCAATGCCAATATTGCCTAGATGCTGTAGGTCACAACACCATTTACACCAAGTGAGTTATATCCTGAACAGTCTTATGCCCCGTACACACGGTCGGATTTTCCGATGGAAAATGTCCGATCGGAGCGTGTTGTCGGAAATTCCGACCATGTGTGGGCTCCATCGGACATTTTCTATTGGATTTTCCGACACACAAAGTTGGACAGCAGGAGATAAAATTTTCCGACAACAAAATCCGATCGCGTCAATTCCGATCGTGTGTGGCCTGTTCCGACACACAAAGTGCCACGCGTGCTCAGAAGAAATTCCGAGACGGAACAGCTCATTCTGGTAAACTTAGCGTTCGCAATGGATACAGCACTTTCGTCACACTGCAATGTTAAAAATGGTTTAATACAGCGCACTCTCTTCTTCTTTATAATGTGACAAGAATTAAGTAGTTTTGCTGCTCATATTCCCCCACACTTCTCACAAAGTTTTATTTGTGTTTTTTTAGTGGGATTCCCTGAATATATTGTTATTAGTTGTCACATCTGACAGTTTTATATTATTATTTTTTTTTTTTTTGGATTTTCAGCCTTTTTTTTCTTTAATGTTTGGATTTTTTCCAAGGCTGATCTTTGTTCAATGTTATTTTTATTTTTACTCCAGAATATTTTTGTGTGTGTTTTGTGTGTCAAGTTACCCCAACACCATTGATATCTTGTATTATTTAATCTCCAGGAGATTGTTTGGTGTTGGTGTCCCTTGTTCATTTCACATTGTATATTTGAAATGTACCTGAATCCTCACAAACCAACTGTCCTTTTTGAAGTAAAACACATAGAGTATAATTCAAAACAAAAATCCTTTATTAAGGGATCAGAACCAAACAAAGAGGAAGGCAACACTGGATCAACAGGAGAAATTAGCGAAGCCTGGGACCCCCACGACAGACATCAATTCTTCAACATCAAAATTGGTGGCCTGAGGAGTCCATATGTAAGGGAAAGCAGTCTGGTTCAGAATTCGCAGAGATCCGGATAGCAGCAGATGACATCTGTGTCCCCAGGCTGTGGTACCACAAGAGGCTGCATCTTTTGGCCGACCAGACTGAACCCAGGGCAATCACTGTCTGGTCTTCCTACCACGCTTCCTTCCGGGCTGTGGCTGTGCAGTTGGAGATGTGGCAGGAGGAGGAGTAGGACCTGGAGGAGGAGGAGGACTGGGAGGACCTGGAGGAGGACTGGGGGGACCTGGAGGAGAGGGAGGAGGAGGAGGACCTGCAGGAGGAGGAGGAGGACCATCACAAAGGTGTGTCTGAGGTGTCATTTGGCCCCTCATACCTTTCTCAAGAGCCTCCAATATAAGGGCCTCACACATGACTTGTTGGCCCTCCTCCATACTCTGCATTTTATATGCAATGAAGGCAGCAATGTTCTCCTCCATGGTGTGGGGTGCTCCCAGGACCTCTGTAGCCCTCCAAAAGAATCCTATAGCAGCCTCCTCTAGGGCACTCCTCCTACTGCCACTTTCTCTTTTCAGGGGGGGTGGAGGGACCTGCAGATCAGCCAGCCGGCTCGGCCAGGCCACCTCCTGGCTGAGACTTCCCTGTGTATGAAAAAGGGACATGGTTGTAATGTTTTGCATCATCAATCCCAATCCTAAATTAGTACTCCCAACTAACATCTAGTTAACATCATTGATTGGACAAGCAGAAATATTTAGAGGAATGCTATACCTGGCTCAATCTGGGCTCCTCCACATGTGGCCTGGAAGGCCCAGGTTGGGCATCAGAAACCTCAGGGGGGGAAGGAAGCGTGGAAGGAAGACTGGAGAGGGATGGCCTGGGTTCAGTCTGGCCTGCCAGAAAGTGCAGCCTGTCGTAGTACAACATCCTGGGGACATAGATGTCGTCTGCTGCTCCGGATCTCTGTGAATCCAGGACCTTCTTGCACTCCCTTAGATATGTGCTCCTCAGGCAACCAATTAATATCTTCAAATAGGTGATGTCTGCCGTGGGGATCACCTGCTTCACAATTTCACACAATTGCTCCAGTGCTGCCTTCCTCTTTGCTTGGTTCTTGAAATGGGGGTGTTTAATCTCCCACAGACAGGGCAGCTCCCTTAGCATCTCTAGGAATACTGACATGAAGTCATTATCTTTGAGTAGCATATCCATGTTCACTGCAAGACACAACACAAGACAAAGCCTAATGTCAGACAAAACTCTCCTAATCTTGTTACAATATAGGCCTCAATCTAGAAGCAGTATAGGCACAAGTTTGTCTCTTACCTTCGTTCTTACGATCGGCTCGTCCAATGCTCCTTCCTCCGCTCACAGATCGTACGTAATACGCACGCGTGTTACGCTTTATACACACTGCGCATGCGTGTAACTCCGCCCGCCCCTGACGTTCTTTCTAGTCTATTCCCCACCCCTTTTCGTTCGGTGCAGTGGGTGAAGAGCATGATGGCGGAGTTAGAGCAGGTGTGTGCTAATTATAGCAACAAGGAGGAGGAGGAGGAAAGCCCGGATCCGGACACGTCCCGATCCAGAAGGAGACATTTTAAGGCCACAAATATGTCCTTTGGGGAGATGTTGGAGATGGTCGACATCATGAGGAAGTCCGACTATGACCGGAAGTATGGGCCTTACCCCAACCCCAACATCAGAAAGGCCAAGATCATGGCGAAAGTGATCAAAAGCCTTCACAGGAATTTCGAGGTACGAAGATCGAAAGATCAGCTCAGGAAGCGGTGGTCGGACCTGAAGTTAAGAGAGCCAGAGCAGTACCGAAAGATCCGGAGAGTGCTGCAAAAAAGTAAGTAGTTGTGCTGTGTTCCTATTCTTTCTGTCTTTATTGCGTTTGTGCTGCTACATAGGCTTTTATTAATTGTAACGTTTAAAAGGGCAACTTTAATGGTCATGGGCCCATTATTCGTTCGTATCAAACATTTTTCTTTCGGCCTCTAAAACACCATTGTTTAGGCCATATGCATTTTCCCACATTTTTTTTGGGCCTACTTGGATGCCAAATATTTGTTTGTGTAGATGGGTTTGTTAGTAGAATGAAATGCCAACTAGATTGTGTGTAAGGAGAGGACACTGAGCAGCTGTTTTCACATCTGGACACTGGAGCACTAGTGTGGGACCCCAGAACACCATTTTTATTAGGGGGGCCACACAGGTGCTCCAGTGTATACAATAGGGGGGGCTACATCTGTGAAGCTTGTACTAAACAGGTAAAGTATTTCAGCTTGACAAAGGGCAATAAAAAATATACATCTTGGAACTCTGCTAAAATAGACAATTGTACCCCACTTCCAAGCAATGTTTCCTATTTCTAGTTCTGCCATCAAATATCTGTGTGCTAATTATACCATTTTTGTTTTACATAGGGGAGAAAAGACTTGGAGGACACCCCTCATCCGAGGAGACCACAGACCCCCCACCTATGGAAGAAGGTGAAATACCCCAAACCCAAGCTGAGCAGGAGGAGGAAGAAGATGTGGTGGAGATTGGCAACACAACAGGTGAGTGTCTGCGACCACAGGCTCAGGTAAAAGAGATGAATGGTGGCAGATTTTTGAGACCTGTTTTTTTTTTCTTTCTCTCTTTTTAGGTGATCGTGATGTGAGGGATAGAGAACGTTTCACATCAGAAAGTACCCAGATCCTGATCGGGGAGATCATGGGGTGTAATGCCGAACTGCAAAACATCCAGCAAAAAATCAATGATGTTATTAAAAAAAATAATAACATCATTGATGTTTTGGGGCAAATTTAAAACCCCACAAAATCACTTCTTGGATTGTGGTCCAATCTTTTAAATTTTTTTGCAATGTTTTGAAAAGCCAAATTTGGAGGGCGCACACAGTGTGCCAACATGTGCTATCTGCCATCACGGGAGATCAATTGACGTGTTTTGGGGGTGCAACCCCTTCCTCAATAATAAAGTAGCTGAGAGGAAGGGCTTGCTCCCCCAAAACACGTCCCTTGATCCACCGTGATGGCAGGTCGCACATGTTGACATTCGTAAATTGGTGTGCATCTTCCAAATTTGGCTTTTCCAGGGGTGATTTCCCCCCATCTGAACGCTATATCAAACCCAGTTCCTAAATACTGATGTCTGATATAGCCTTCAGGTTTTACCTAATGTGAACTTTGTAAGTTCAAGTTTTTTGGCTTTCTTGTTGGTTTTACACAGGCCTGTTTTATCTGAAATGGACATTTCGAATTTTGCTAATGCTACTGCAAAAATTGTTATACAACAAACATGTTGGTTTGTTTTAAAAACCTTTGGTAAATGCACATGTGATTGTGCAGGTATAAAAAAGTGGCTTACTCAAGAATGTGTGGATTATTGTCTCAACACTACAACACTTTTGGGGTGATGTAATAGCTGTTTTATGCAAAAATGGGGGTTATTTCCTAAGGGTAAATCCTCTTTGCACTACAAGTGCAGTTTCAGTGCAGTTGCAAGTGCACTTGTAGTGAAATGTGTTTTTGCATTTAGGAAATACCAGCCAACAGTGCTTTGTATAAGGTTACCCAATCACGACATTTTCTGCACTCAAAACATTTATGTCAGGGTCAGCTAAAACAAACACAAGCAGTAAATGTCCACAAAGAATTTTTTTTTTTTATTATAAAAAGGCTTCACATATTGTCTGGCATATTGATAGCCCCCCTACCCGCAAAGAACTCCAGGTAGCGTAACCGGACATCACGGGCACTCAGGGAGGGCAAGCCAGGACGGCCACTTTCAAGCGCCGTCAGTGTGGTTTGATGTAGGATTCCGGCCTCAGGCCCAACTGAGCCAGCATAGTTGGCCGAATGTTTCTGTAAAAAGTTATGGAGAACACAGCACGCAAGTATTATATGGTTCAGTTTATACTCCGCCATATGGATAGGTGTCAGAAATAGGCGGAACTGGCTGACCAGGATTCCAAATGTGTTCTCCACCACTCTTCGGGCTCTGGCCAGCCGGTAATTAAAAACCCTCTGTTCCGGGGTGAGGGTCCTCATTGGGAATGGCCGCATCAGGTGGTCCCCCAGCGCAAATGCTTCATCAGCAACGAACACAAATGGGAGTCCTTCCACATTGTCCTCTGGAGCTGGCAAGTCCAAGCTGCCATTCTGGAGATGCCTGTAAATCTCCATCTGGGCAATGACTCCACCATCGGACATCCGGCCATTCTTCCCCACGTCCACATACAAGAAGTTGTAATTAGCCGACACCACCGCCAACATCACTATACTATTAAACCCCTTGTAATTATAATAGTACGACCCCGAGTTGGGTGGTGGGATGATGTGGACGTGTTTCCCATCAATTGCCCCTCCGCAGTTAGGAAAGTCCCACCGCTCGGCAAAGTGGGAGGCCACAGTCTGCCATTCCTGTGGCGTGGAAGGAAACTGTTGAGGAAAAAACAATAAACATTACTATTTTTACTCTGAAACATGGCAAGCAGATTAGACACAAACATTATGGGGCAACCTCCAGATAGCATTTATTAAGGGGAATTTAACAACACCAAAGTATAAGGTACACCTATCATATTCCCCCTCCCCCCTCTCATGGGCCATTTCTAACATTTTAGGGGGTGTGTGGAAATCTTGGACAGGTAACCCTCTTCACTTCATTGAGAGATGAATGCCTAAATAATGGGTATTACTTGGAACAGCCCCTCCTTAGTTACACTATTGGCAGACCACTGGACAGGTAATAAGTGTCTGAATACAAAGATATAAATACACATTTGAGGACATTTGGACATTCTGCTATTACCTATCAAGATAATAATAGGATACAAAAACTTTAAACAGTACCATTGGAAAGTATACAGGCAGGCCCTTGCACTACATGCTTTGGGGAATTCATCCATAAATCTGACCAGTAAAGAGGTGGGTATAGTGTGTATGGGTTTGGCAAAGTCAGCAGATAGATGATTAAGGATAGAGAATTGGGATCAGCTGACTTAGCAGTTGGGGGAGGGAGGGTTACTAAAAATGATTTGGGAACACCACAAAAAAAAGCCTCTGGCACTCTGCCTGAATTTAAAGCTAAAATAACATTTCCAAACATTTTAGGGGGTTTTTGGGGTAAAGCACTACTATGGAGCTGATAAAATACATTGTTAAGTGACTACATGAGGTGAATATAGGGCAGGAGACACCATGCTTGAGAGGTTAGTGAAGGGCAAATATGTATGAAGGACATAAAATAATAATTACAGTTGGAGGGCGTGGCTTAGCTATGGCCGTGTGAAGAAGCAATTCTGAGGAGCTCCTGGCTTCCCCCTTCCTAAACCGCATAAAGACGACTACTTCTCTTCTATCTGAGGCATGCCCACTTGCAGGAGATACAGGACAAGAGCTTCGGTAGGCAACAACCCGAATTCCACCCCACGGAGCAGTATCAGGAGTTATTTTAGAGACTCACAGAGGAGATCTCCGGGCGCCATTGCTGCAGCGCCTCGTGCACACATCTTATCTGAGGCGGACTCACCTTCTTTGCCTGCATCCCCTCCTTCTCCCTCGAACGGCCTCCCGAACTCCACTAGAGACTCTCTCTCCGACATGGCTAGCCACCCGAGACAGATGAGAGAAATGCCTGACGATCTCCGGGCCATTCTCCAGGCTTTACCCACCAAGGCGGATTTTGAGGCCCTTCCGTCTAAATCAGACATCGAGGCCCTTATACAACGGGTGGAGGAAGCCCACGCCAAAGACATACAGGAGATACGGGTGGAACTACAAACGATATCCGACAGAGTGGAGGCAGGGGAGGGATCGATTTCTGCCCTCACACAGCGGATCGCGGCCCTGGAGCAGTCACAGGAGGCACAGACAACCACGGCAGTTGACCTACAGCTCCATTTAGAGGATTTGGAGGACCGCAGCCGACGAAACAACTTGAGGCTGCGGGGCCTCCCGGAGGCCACCGGAGCGGAAGATCTGGAAGCATCTGTAACTGCCATCTTTCAGGGGGTCCTTGGCACACCGCAAGTGTCCATTGAACTGGACCGTGTACATCGGACACTCGGACCCAGATCATCAGATCCAGATAGACCTAGAGATGTCCTATGCAGGGTACATCGCTACACCCAGAAGGATCTCATCCTCCGTAAGGCCTGGGAGCAAGGAGAGGTGTCGTTTGATGGCGCCGGGATTAAAATCCTTCCGGATTTGTCCAAAGCTACATTGCTAAGAAGGGCAATGCTCAAACCGATCCTGGAGCTGGCCAGAAGACAAGGCTTCACGTACCGCTGGGGCTATCCCCTGGCGGTTACTTTCAGGAATTATGCGACCTCTTTTACTCTACGGTCCCCATTAGATCTGCCGGCCTTATTCACTTTCCTGGGGTCTGACCCGATTGAGATCCCCAACTGGCTGACTCTGGTTCCTCGCCCCACAGGAAGACCGGGTCTCTCCGCTCAGCGACGCCTACCACGCCAGCAGCAACGCTCAAGCAGGAGATCGAGAGCTCCTTCCAATGAGGGTACACGTGAGTCTTAACTTGAACTAACCTAGCTGTTTAAGACAGGACTATTTTCAAGCCCGAGCATGGCAGATTCTTTCCCCCTTTTCTTTTTTTTTTTTCCTTGCCGTAAAACCTTTTGCCCACGAACTGAAGTGATCCCCTCTAGGACTAAACAGATGACATTGCTGTTCCTGCTGGCCCCCAGTCAATTAAAAATGGAGTACCCGGCCCAGGGAGACGTTCGTCCTATGGAGTTCACTTATACTTTACATGCCAGGTGAAGGAACCAGGAACTGTGAATGATAGCAGATTTACAACCCCCAGCACTGTTTACTGGGCGGGTTTGGAGAGAGCACGTTGAAGTTCTGCAGATTTCCCAGAACACAGAAAAGTGATCTACAAAACCGCTCCCCTGATCCCTCCTTTGCATGATGTACACTCCCGCAGACTTGCTTGTTGTTGTTGTCCTGAAGCAACTGCTGATGGGAGGTTCGTAACACATAGCATGACAATGGTAACTACTCCATACCTAACGAACTCAAACAGGGTTTTACATGCTGCCTTGGTTATTATACACTGAGATGGAAGTTCATTTGACACTAGCAGAGTTCACTGAGATAGGGGGAGGGACGGTGGGGGATGAGATACGAACAAGCTCTTCGCCCAAAAGGAACAAGCAGTGTGGGGGGTCTCCAGCCTCGCAGAACGGACTTCCTGATGGTTAGTGGGACTAGACGGTCTGGGGGCAGGGGGGAACACTGTGATGACTTTACACCAGGACCTCACTCCCTTAGGAGATACGAACCTAAATAGCAAACATAAGAGATGAGGGGTGCAGTTTTCAGTTGACCCTGTTATGATGTTTTCTTTGGTCTCAAATTTTTAAACTGTTACCAGACCTCTATATTAAGATCTAAAGGTCATAATATTTGGGGTGAAATGTTGTTATGCTCGGGTAAGATCATTACCAGTTTTACATAGAGTACATATTGAATTTTAGTTGCCTATTCTGAAGTTGTAGCTAAAAAGGTATGAACAGGCCATCCATCCTCAATTAGTTACCAAAGTCATCGTCCATTTAATTAAGACATATACAGTTCCATAGCGGGGTGGGAGGGGGTGTTCAGTGAGTTTCTCTCTGGCTATTCCTTTCCACAACCCCACCTAGGCCAGCGCTCGGTTACCAGTTAGTACTGGTGAGCGTCCTAGCACTATTGTGCTACTGACATAGATCACTCTTTAGAGAGCATATAAGTGCGAGTTTGCATTTACTAAACTATTGCTACCACACCTCTTGATTCTTACCCCCCTTACCCTTTACCCGGATACCTCAGCTTTTTTCCAATCCCTCTCTTCACCTCTGTCCGCCCTCTATTTTCTGAACCCTAACCTCTTGAAACTACAGAGCAACATGGAGGCGGTAAACATACTCTCATTAAACACAAAAGGTTTGAATATACCAGAGAAAAGAAAGATGTTATTGCATGACTTAAGACACCACAGGACTGATCTAGCATTATTGCAGGAAACTCATTTCAAAAGCAGTAAACTTCCCATTTTGAGAAACAAATTCTTTCCACAGGCGTACCACTCCACTAACGGTCTTTCTAAGACCCGTGGAGTGTCTATACTCATTTCGCATAGAGTCCCTTGGAAATATACAGACATAAGAGCAGACCCAGAGGGAAGGTATTTGTTTCTTAGGGGGGAGATCGGGGGAGTGCAGGTGACCCTCGCAAATATTTATGTGCCAAATTGTCACCAAGACCAATTTATTCATAAAACCATGGAGTCCCTCTTAGAATTCACAAGTGGCCACCTCATAGTAGGTGGGGACTTTAATGTTCCATTGATCCCCTCTGAGGATACTTCCTCAGGGAAATCATCAATAACACCTACCACTAGGAAACGAATCTCCAGAACACTACACAGAACACAAATAATTGATGCTTGGAGACTCCTCCACCCGACGGAACGCGACTATACTTTCTACTCAACTCCCCATAAACTTTATTCAAGGATTGATTACTTCCTAGTCCCACATGCCCAAATACACGCCCTCCGTGACGCCAAAATATTACTTGGTCCGACCATGCCCCGATCATGCTAACATACGCACTGACAGAGAATACCACTACTAGATCCAAAACTTGGAGACTAAATGAAAGCCTACTACAGGACGAAGAAGTACTAAAAGACGTATCTACAGAATTAGATAATTATTTCAAAACCAATACTACCCCAGACACTGACACCGGAATTATCTGGGAGACCCATAAGGCAGTAATTCGCGGAGTTTTAATTAAACACGGAGCACGCATTAAACGAGAACGCACAAGGCAGATTACATCCCTTATACATGACCTACACCTAGCAGAAGCAAGACATAAACATGCCCAGACAGCAACTGGGGAATCGGAACTATTTAAATTGAGAACTAAAATAACCGACTTAATGCAATTTAGAGCAAAAGCCTCGCTTCAAGTATGCCACAGGGTAACGTACGAATCCGGCAATAAATGCGGCAAACTGCTCGCTAACTCACTGAGAGAACAGACCATGGCAAATTATATCCCACATATCACGCTACCCTCAGGACAGAAAGTCTCTCATCCACGGAAAATAGCTTCTTCATTTAGAGAATTTTATTCTTCACTTTATAACCTGCAAACACCATCCACACCACCACTGCAGATAGGTGACTATCTGCGGAGATCTGATATGCCCCAATTACCAGCGGAGTCCAGTGAGCTGTTGGAGGAACCCATTGCCATAGAAGAAATACAGAAAGCAGTTGCGTCCATGAAGGTGGGCAAAGCCCCAGGCCCAGACGGTTTTACTGCCCAATATTACAAAACCCTGTTACCGGCCTTGGGAGAACATATGCGGGGATTCTTCAGCTCACTGGGTTCTGGTTCACATATTCCTAGAGACACGCTGATAGCCCATATCACGGTAATCCCCAAAGAGGGGAAAGACGTGACAGCTTGTGGGAGCTATAGACCAATCTCACTACTTAACCTTGATCTCAAGATATTTATGAAAATTATATCTACCAGAATCCAAACATACCTCCCTTCCCTGATCCATTTGGACCAAGTTGGTTTCGTGCCCACAAGAGAAGCCAGGGACAATACCATCAAAGTGCTCAACATACTGCATGTAGTGAATCAAAATAAGACCCCCTGTATTTTCCTCAGCACGGACGCTGAGAGGGCCTTTGACAGGGTGAATTGGAACTTCATGACTTCAGTCCTGAGACATATAGGTCTGGGGGACAGAATGCTCAACTGGATCAGCTCGGTTTATGCGGATCCCACAGCCCGGGTTCGTGTAAACGGAGTACTGTCGGATCCATTCCCGATTAGGAATGGTACCCGTCAGGGATGCCCGCTGTCACCACTTCTCTTCGCCCTGTCACTGGAACCCTTCTTGCGGACCGTGCGTGCTCACCCGGATATCACCAGGATAACTATGGGAGAGACACAACAGAAAATAGCTGCTTATGCAGATGATATGTTGTTCACACTTACCAACCCAGTCGTTTCTGTCCCAAATCTATTACAAGAGTTCCGAACCTATGGCAACCTTTCCAACATGAAGATCAATTTTAACAAATCGGTTGCCATGGGATTGGGAATACATCCACGTACCCTAATGACCATTAAAGACAGCTTTAACTTTAAGTGGACCACCACAGCCATTAAGTACTTGGGCACGTATGTCCCCCCCAAAGTGTCACAACTATTTGATCTGAACTTCCCTCCCCTATTATCCACAGTTAGGACTTTACTCACAAAGTGGAACAAAGGGTTACACTCTTGGTTCGGTAGATGTAACATCCTTAAGATGTGCATACTCCCGAAGTTTCTGTACCTGCTCCAGGCCCTACTGATTCATATACCTCCCCACTATTTCAACCAAACTAGTGCCCTTTTTTCAAACTTCATATGGGCAAACAAAAGACCCAGACTCAACAAAAGACTAATCACTCTACCTAAGATATTCGGAGGCCTGGCAGTTCCAGACCTTCGTAAATATCAGCAGGCGACCCATTTAACCAGATTGATTGACTGGATACGACACAAAACACACTAAACTATGGACTCTACTAGAACAGACCCAAAGTATCATACCTTTAAATAGATTGCCCTGGTGCCACAGCTCATTGCCACGTATGTTAAAGAATCACCCTCTCATTGGTGTTACATCAAGAATATGTGCATCCCTTTTCACTCATGCAAAACTAACATCCTGTAACTCCCCATTACGCCCGATATTGGGTACACCAGATTTCGCTCCAGGTTACCTGGACCCAGTGTTCAGATCCTTGCGTGAAAGGGGTTATTCTCAGTCCTCACACTTCTCGGCGGATGGGCGGTGGCCGACAGTAGAAGAGCTCACTTCAACTTAAACACTACCTCAACACTTTACCTGCCCCTGAGGGCATTGAACAAACCTTGACGACTTTTGAGGCGCTGTGCACAGAGGAAGGAACTCTACCTCACGCGCTGTCGGCCACCTACCACTTGCTGATTACACCACCGGAAAATCACCAAGTTCCGGCGCTGGGGGCATGGGAAAGGGACATGCAATGTACATTTTCACCACGACAAAAACAAAACATAATCATCTTTACGTTTAAATCTTCAATCTGTACAAAGATACAGGAAACGAATTTCAAAATACTCTCTAGATGGTACAACACACCCACAAAACTGCAAGGTTTTTTCCGTCCACATCGGGGCTCTGCTGGAGATGTGGAAGGGACCGGGGTACGATCCTTCACATCTTCTGGGACTGTCCTTTATTGGGACAGTTCTGGAGGATCATACAACAAACGATGCAAAATTTCACAGAACGCCCCATTCGGTTGGACCCTGGTTTCTTCCTACTGCACGCGACTGATAGGCCGAGCAAAAAATACAAAAACTCTCTGCTCAAACATTTATTGGATGCAGCAAAATCTTGCATTCCACTTTTGTGGAGGTCCATAAAACCTCCTACCACAGGCATGTGGATTAGGAAAGTTGAAGATATAAGAGAAATGGAGGATCTTATCCTCACAGCACGTCACAAAAGTGAACTATACTCCAAAATATGGTCTCCTTGGTTGATTTTTATTTTCTCAAATGAAGGTCAGACTCTTTTGAAGAGTGACTGAAATCACAGTCCTGTTTCGGTATGATACGTTGACCCCTTGGGCAGGGGTGTCGCCACCTCCATGTGCTCTCCACCCTCCTCCCCCCCTTCTTACTCTCCCCCCCTCTTCCCTATCTTCCATATACTTTCTTGCACTATAATTATATTTCTCTTTCTCTCTTATATATTACTTTTTTATATCATATATATTAAAAAAAAAGAAAAAACAGACAGCGGGAAGGGGTCCCACGAATAACATCTTAGGATGGCAGAAACGTTGTATAATGTAACCTTTGATATACAGAATGTTTAAGGTTATGTAGGGTCTGCTGACCCAGTTGTATGATTCAAGAGGCGGGGTCCTTAATCCTTATTATTATACATGTAATATTGTGGGGCATTGCCCTTTCATGTGTCTAAATAAAAGTCTGATTTGAAAAAAAAAAAAAAAAAAATTACATAAAAATCCGGCATGCATGAGGACAAAGGGGACATTCACAGCATATTACAAGCATGGTAATTAGGGAATGAGGAAAGAAATACAATATATTATCAAACATTCAATACAATAAAATGTGATATTAAAGGATAAAAATCTTACCTTCATATACTCCTTCTGCAGGACCTGTATGATGGCAGAACAGGTCTCTGGGATAATGATCCCCAGAGCCTGGGGGGAGATGCCTGTCGAGAACTTGAAGTCCTGCAGGCTTCTCCCTGTGGCCAATTACCGCAAGGTAGCGACCAACCTCTGCTCCGGAGTGACGGCTTGCCTCATGCAGGTATCCTGCCTGCTGATATAGGGGGTCAGCGAAGCCAACAAACGGTGAAACACTGGGTCCGTCATCCTGAGAAAGTTCCTGAAATCATCAGGATTATTCTCACGGATCTCACGGAGCAAAGGCATATGAGAAAACTGGTCACGCTGAAGCAACCAATTCTTGGTCCATGAACTCCTCCCCACCCTGTTCATGGACTGGACTTGTGTCAAGGTCAGGACCCCAACACCAAGCCCCCGCACAGCACGAACTCTACGAGGAGTATGCATACGAAACATGGCTAGAAAACGGTCGGCTGCTCAGAACGAAGTAACAGAACGCACTGAAGAACAGCAAGGCCTGTGAAGAGCGACCTGAAAAACAGTAACAAACGAACAAGAATACAATGACTACCTAAAGTCACGCGGAACTTGCTGCATGCACTGAAGAGCAGATACAAACCCACAAGCACAAACTGAACGGCAGAAAACGATCTGAAAGCCACGAGTCTGAAAAAGCGCGAATCGTCTCTCACCAAACTTTTACTAACACGAGATTAGCAAAAGGAGCCCAAAGGGTGCCGCGCTTGGTTCTGAACAGGCCTTTTCTAGTCTCGTCGTACGTGGTGTACGTGACCGTGTGGTTGGCGATCGGAAATTCCGACAACTTTGTGCGACCGTGTGTAGGCAAAACAAGTTTGAGCCAACATCCGTCGGAAAAAATCCGACCGTGTGTACGCCCTATTAGAAGCATCCTAGAGACGTTACCAATGTTCTATCAGACTTGGCGTAGATTGGTTGGAATGTGCTGTGTTTTTTTTTAAAGAAAAATTATTTTTGGAATGAAGACGTTTAACTTTTAACATGTTTATCTCAGTGCCTATAAAGTCCAGTATGAAATGTTCCAAATAGTATTCCAAATTATTTAGGACGTGGCGCATATTTAATATTTTAGTATCCACAGTGTCACCCTGTGGTTATACAAAAAAACATAATTTTTAGTCCAATTGTTTGGTAAACTACAAAAGATGATGTTACGCCAAGTAAATAGATACCAAACATGACATGCTTTAAAATTGTGCACGCCCATGCAATGATGACAAACGATGTATATTTTTCATATCCATTGGCAACACTTTAACAGCCTTTACATGATTTACACAGAAGGTCTAGTGCAAAAATGAATGCCCTTGATCTGATGTTCGTAGTGATACCTCACATGCATGGTGCAATCACTGTTTACATACCGACACAGGACAGATTTGTGCATTCACCTGTGCACACAAGCACAGGGGGACGGGGGTGCTTAAATTGTTTTAAAATTTTTATTCATTTTTTTTTTAAATTTCCACACTGTCCCTTTCATTTTTTTAATCACATTTATTTTGTTATCACTGGGCATGTAAATATCCCCTGTAAAAGCAATAGACAGTGACAGGTACTCTTTTCTAAAAAAAAATGTAGTGCGTCCTCCTCAGTGTTCAGCTAAAACTACAAGTTAGTGTAGTGAGACCTCTGCACAGTGTTCAGCTAAAGCTACAAGTTAGTGTAGTGCATCCTCCTCATAGTGTTCAGCTAAAACTACAAGTTAGTGTAGTGAGACCTCTGCACAGTGTTCAGCTAAAGCTACAAGTTAGTGTAGTGTGTGCTGCTCACAGTGTTCAGCTAAAACTACAAGTTAGTGTAGTGTGACCTCTGCACAGTGTTCACCTAAAGCTACCTGTAGAAGGTTGGTGGTGTTTTCCTGATCCTATCACTACCACAGGCAGCTAATGTTTTCCTGATCCTATTACTACCGCAGGCAGCTAAATAAGCTACAAGTTAGTTTTTTTGCGAGCTCTGCACAGTGTTCAGCTAAAGCTACCTGTAGAAGGTTGGTGGTGTTCTCATACTACAGGCAGGCAGTTGATTCTGCTAGCTACAGTATCAGTACGTATATATATATATATATATATATATATATATATATATATATATCCGAGCTTAGTGCAGCTGCAGGCCATTAGTATGTCTGGAAGGCCAACAAGGAGAGGGTGACAGTCACAAGCCAATAAAAGAGGGCAATCAGGCTCTGTGTCGTGGAGACGGTGCATCCTCATCAGCACGTGGCCGTGGGACACGCTTGGCCTTTTTTTCGGCAGCTGGCCGTGTGTGCCGCAACATGCGGAAGGCTTGGTCGAGTGGATGACCAAGCCGTCCTCATCCTCCTCATCCTCTCTCACCCATGCTCAGGGTACTTTGTCTGGCAAAGCAGCGGCCTCGTCCCTCGGCTCAATGTCATCAGTGACTCCTTCCCTAGCCCCACCATGTCCTCCTGAGGAGTCCCTCGAACTGTTTGACCACAGTGTTGGGTACATGCTCCAGGAGGATGCCCAGCGTTTGGAAGGCTCTGATGATGATACTGAGCTAGATGAAGGCAGTAACGTAAGCACGGACAGAGGGGGTGCCCAAGAAGGACAGCAATATGGCAGTCATGCTCCCCCTGCTGCAGCATACTGCCAGGTTTGCTCCAGTGATGAGGAGGGAGGGGATGATGAGGTCACTGACTCAACGTGGGTGCCTGATAGGAGAGAGGAGGAGGAGGATTGTGTCAGTATGGAGGTGGAGCCTGGCACTCAGCATCAGCAGCAGTCTTTAAGGGATCAGTCCCAAGAAACACATGGACTTGTACGTGGCTGGGAGGAGGTGGCTGTTGACCATGTCGTCCTTAGTGACCCAGAGGACTCCGGACCGAATGCCTCAGCAAACCTACGCTGCATGGCCTCCCTGATCCTGCAAAGCCTGCGTAAGGATCCTCGTATTCATGGTATCAAGGAGAAGGACCAATACTGGCTGGCAACCCTCCTTGATCCACGTTACAAGGGTAAGGTTGCGGACCTTATCTTGCCATCGCAGAGGGAGCAGAGGATGAAACATCTTCGGGAGGCCTTGCAGAAAGGTCTTTGCAATGCGTTCCCAGAGACTGGGAGGTTACAACTCCTGCTTCTGGACAACGTGTTGCTGAGGCTTCGGTCAGTCAAAGAAGGAGCGGTGGAGAAGGTGGCCAATTTTTTGGGTCCGTAGCCCCAAGGTATGATCGGTTCCAGCAACCATCGCCAGCGTCTGTTTTACATGGTGCAGGAATACCTAGGGGCAAGATCTGACTTGGACACCTTTCCCACCAAAAATCCTCTGGGTTATTGGGTCTTGAGGATGGATCACTGGCCAGAGCTTGCACAGTATGCAATTGAGCTACTGGCCTGTCCTGCATCCAGCGTTCTTTCGGAATGCACATTCAGTGCTGCTGGAGGCTTTGTAACCGATCACAGGGTGCATCTGTCCACCGACTCAGTCGATCGACTGACCTTCATAAAAATGAATCAGTCTTGGATCACCACCAGCTACCAAGCACCTGATGCTGATGTAACCGAATATTTTTTTTTTAAATCTCAGATCCCTTCAAAGACTGCCTATGCTGATGCTGAGTGACTATCCTGAGTAATTATCCTCTTAATCCTCAATGATCACGCTGATAGCTTGTAAGACATTTTTGGTTCTGGGCGCCACCACCAGTGCCTAAGGCCCAATTTTTCAGCCCCTGTTTAACAGGGGCGTGTAATTACAATTTTTGATGCAATACTTTGCAGCAGGGCTCGTTTCTGCATTCTAACTGGAGTATCTGTGAGGGGTTGCAGTGTTGTGCCACCAGCACCAGTGCCTAAGGCTCAATTTTTCAGCCCCTGTTCAACAGGGGCATGTAATTACAATTCTTGATCTAATATTTCACAGCAGGGCCCGTTTCTGTGGCCACCAAGAGCGAGTGAGGACTTACAGTGTTGTGGCACTAGCACCATCACCACCAAAGGTCCAATTTTTCTGCCCCTGTTCAACAGGGGCATGTAATTACAATTCTTGATCTAATATTTCACAGCAGGGCCCTGTGAGGGCTTATAGTGTTGTGGCCACAACAACACCTAAGGCCAAAATTACTGCTGAGTATATAGGGCAGGCCCCTACTTTCAATCATCCAACTTACAAACGACTCCTACTTGCAAACGGAAGGAGCAACAAGAAGTGCGATGAAATCTACCCCTAGGAAGGGAAATTTTCTCCTGTAAAAATTAATATGGGAAAAACAGATACTCCTTTCCACTGATCACCAATCCTTGTTTCAGAAAAAACCCCAAATTTTCAAAAAACATTTTTCATTGGGACAAAAAATGAGGTGAAATCTTCTGAAGAGGAGCACAGACAGCAAAACAAATGTCACAGGGGTGATAACCCTTCCCTATGTTTTCCAAAAAGCTTAAAATAGATTTTTTGGCTTTAGCTAAACACGTTAAAATGTACCAGTTCAAAATTACAAACAGATTCTACTTAACAACAAACCTACAGTCCCTGTCTTGTTTGCACCGCCTGTATACTGCTGTTCAGAGTATATAGGGCCTGGTGGCCCCAACGCCTTTCCTTTTTTTAATTTAGGTGCGGGGTTCCCCTTAATATCCATACAAGACCCAAAGGGTCTGGTAATGGACTGGGGGGTACCCATGCTGTTTGTCTCATTGATTTTCATCCATATTGCCAGGACCTGACATTATATTAAAGCCGCAAGCAGTTTTAAATGACTTTTTTTCCTTTAAAAATGACATTTTGTGCAGGGACTGTTCTAAGCACGGGAAACACGCGCCACTTTACAGGCATACTATAGACACCCCCCAGGTAGGATATTTAAAGGAATATTTCACTTTTTTTTAAACTTTAAGCATCATTAAAATCACTACTCCCGAAAAAATGTCCGCTTTTAAAAGTTTTTTTGCATTGATACATGTCTCCTGGGGCAGGACCCGGGTCCCCAAACCCTTTTTAGGACAATACCATGCAAATTAGCCTTTAAAATGAGCACTTTTGATTTAGAACATTCGAGTCCCATAGACGTCAATGGGGTTCTAACGTTCGTGAGAATTTTCGGTCCGTTCGTAGGTTCTGGTGCGAACCGAACCGGGGGGTGTATGGCTCATCCCCACTATAGAGCTCTCCTTTGCCCTTAAAGCATATGATTACACCAAGATCCACGTGATCAGATGCTTTCCCAATTTAAAAATGTCGCTGGCAAACTAACTGGCAAAACCAAAGTGATGACATTTTTGTTGCCTCTGGTTTCTTAGACCATAGAGATGATTGGAGCCATTCTGGTCTCTGATGAGCTTGATGGTCAGCCAGTGGAACCGCCAGTTGCATTTTTGGGTTCCCCAGTGGTATGGGTGAGCTGAAAAAAAGCCATTGAAGGTAGACAGAGGGGGATGTCCCCTCCTGCTGCTTGTAGAAGCAATCCAGCTGATAATTAGCCACAAGGATTGTCTTTTCAAGAAAACCGACTGCTAGCGGAAAAAAGCAATACTGGGACATCCCATTATAACCACTCAAAGTCCAGCGACATATTGGGGCATTGCTGGTTCTTGTTGGGCATATACAGCATATAATGTTCTTTTTTTTCTTGCAGCCTGTGAGCTGAATGAAAAAGGGAACAGAATCCTCTTTTCACATTGATCAATGTGGATGAAGAAATCTCTGCCAAAAAAGTGAAAAATATATATGCTAAAGTATAGGAGCAATCTGCCCACTGACCACCCCAGGCTCCTGCAATCACTGAGGTTTGTATTCTGAGAGCAACACCCTGCTGCTTTCAAAATACACAGACCTGTGCTGCAGCTGATTGGCATTCCTGTAAAGCAAACAACAAAGGTTAACAATAAAATGTAGTAACAATAAAACATTAACACTATAAAACTACAACTTTTTTTTAAATCTGTGCAAAAAAAAAAGTATTTATGCTGAAGCATAGGTGCGATCCACTGACATGTTTTTTTTTTTTAAATGCTGACAAATCTCCTCCTGCAGTGCTGCAAGCACTGACATATGTATTCTGAAAGCACACCCTGTTGTTGTTAGGATAAACAGATCAGTGCTGCAGCTGAATGGCATTCCTGCAAAGCAAACAACAATTGTTAACAATAAAACACAGTAACAATAGAATATTAACTCAATAAAAACAACTTTTTTAACTTTTATTTATTTATTTTTGAACTTTTTTATTTTTTATTTATTTTAACTTTTTTAATTTTTACTTTTTTTTTGCTTTATTTTAACTTTTTTTTTTGTTTAATAACTTATCAAAATTGTAACTGTAAACTTTCCAGGCTGTGATTTTAGAGTCTCTCAAAATGCAATAGTCAGTTTCCTTACCATCTAACATCTTTCAAGACCCCTGTGTGTGAATTGTGTGCCCTAGACTGTGCTGTCCTGTACCTTAAACTAATATTCCACTAGTTTGTGGTAGCGACAGAAGCAGTCATTTCTGCATAGACAAGGTTGGCCAGAACAGGAGGGAAAGAAAAAGCGGGTGTCTTGTCTTATCCCGGGTCTGCTACAGACACAACATCTTCTTTGGGGTGACCTTTGGGTTGGGGTACCAGAAAAGACATCAGGAAGAAGCTTTGGGCCACAGAACCTTCTGGATACAAAATGGCTGTGATGATTTCTTCCTAAAATTTTAGGAATGATCCACTTTATCCTGTTGGTTTGTAAGTTACAAAAGTTTTATATACAGCCAATTGAAATAAATAAATAGACACCTTTTTGTACCAGTGTATGACTTTGCAGGAAACTAAATATGGCTTCATCATTGGATCAGTGAAGTCCACACCTCTCTTGTTAACGTCATAGTCGTAGACACAGAGGGGCTTCTCAACAACACCAGCTGCCGTGCTAATTTGGACCATCATATCTACGTGAATGGAAGACAGCGTGAAAACATCCCGTTTGTCCTTCCACATCACTGCGAGCAATTTATTATTTCTCAAGCAGGCTTTCTCTCCCTTTCTAAGTTGAGTGTTTACAAGCTGTTGGGGGAAGCCCAGCAATTAGGTTGCACGGTGCCATGTGAGCCAATATCAAGATTGTATAATTGTCTTATTAGTGGTATGCTTGGATAAAAGTTGTCCAAGTACAAGTGGTACCCCTTGCGGAACAAAGACTGCACCAAGTCCCATACTATCTTGCCACTGTTCCCTGTGTAGTCTGGGTAGTCATAAGTACTCTACTTCACTGTCCCTTCCCTCATAAACTCTAAAATTATGGGGCATGGTTTGACCTTGGCGGAAGATGGCCGCTTAGCTTGTGAGCAGTAAGGAAAAAGGAGGAGAGACTTAGATGATTTTAATTTAGGAAGAGTATTCAATTGGAAGAGAGGAACCCACCAAACACATCCAAACCCCCCATCATACCCCTGTCCTCCCACTCATATCCCTTATGGAATGGACCCCAGGGCTTTTGAACCATGGGCTGGGCCCTGTCAGCAGACCAGCTTTTCCTGCTCATTGCCAAGGCTATGGCCACAGTACATATAGGCCCCCACACAATCCATCCAATGCTTGGCATCGTCCTCTCACCCCAAAACCCCAACAAGACCATACTAGAAAAAATAAGAGCAAAAACACAACCAACCACAATACCAACAAACTCCCATCATCAGCCATGACTCCCTGGGAGAATACCAAACCGATCAGACACCTTTCTTCAAGCAACCCCTCCACCTTAACCCTAGGGGCTTCCCCCGTGCCAAACACTCATGATTCTACACCTTTAGCCTGTGCAGTTCAATCCCAGGGTCCATCACTATTACTGATGGCCTGGTCCCCTCAGTTCCTGACGATCCAAACAGGCCTGTTAAACCTGTTATTCATCCCACTTCCACTACTCCCATTTCCAAACCCCAGTCCTGTGCAACCCCCTCTAGAGACAACACAGAGATGACACTGCACTCAAAAATCACTGCCTCTACCCTCAACTCCCTTACTTCCTCAGATCCTTTGGATTTTTCAGATCAGTCCCCCTCGCAAACCCACAGTCATTTGACGGGAAAAAGAAAATTAGAAGACGAGGAAAGCAAGGGGGAAGACGCAGGCATAAGCCACAGGGCCAAGTCCCACAAACAGTAAAAATTTTTAATCTTTCATCCCACAAATCTCCATATTACAATGAGGCCTCAACTACGCACAATCCACCTTACCCAATTCAGTCACATTATTCAAGGACTTGCAACGCTACTACCATATCAAATCTCTCAAAGACACAGTATGTTCTATCTCTTCTATTCATGATCCCATTATTAGTATAGAAGCCCTCAATCCAGTGGATCTCAATATACTGGAGGAATTGTATAATAGTACTAATGTTGAGGATGATGAGGATTTGGCCCTCTTCACACAACATCCTTTCTCATCCCCTCCTATACAACATAGTAAATTTAAGCCCAATTCAATATTCAATCCATTACATGCCAAAGGACTATACCATCAAACTTTCTATCAAGTCGTGTACTTAGACATACAAAGTTTATGCAAACAGACACATACCAGTTATTCCAATCATCCCAACCTCACCCCCCAACGAAAAAAACAGTACTCACAGAACTAATCCACAATCACGATCTAGTCATCAAAACAGCTGACAAGGGTGGCGGGATAGTTGTTCAAGACAGAAATGACTACTTGATGGAAGACCGCCGCCTATTGTAGGACACCACTACATACAAAATACTTTGTTCTGATTCACTATCAGGTTTTACCGCCGAATTGATTACACTGATTAATAAGGCGAAGGAACAATCAGTAAACAAGAATATTCTTTTTTCAATAAGAATTTTTCATCACATACCCAAAATTCATAAAAGCACCACAAACCCACCCGGCAGGCCCATAGTTGCAGCCATGGACAGTATAACTAGTCCTATTTCCCAATACATCGACCAGTTTTACAGCCCCTAGCGCAAGAACTCCCATCCTACATTTGGGATGGGGTCCATCTTCTCGAGCAACTGGCACATTACACTTGGGAACCCACTTACATGTGGTCATCCCTTCATGTAAATTCATTATACACCTCAATACCACATCCCATAGGCCTTTAGAGTCACGGCTAGCTCCCTTTCTACAGATCCCCTACTCAATCCCAGACAGGCAGAATTCATTCTGGAGGCCACAGAATTCTGCCTGACGCATAATTATTTCAAATTTGATGGGGAGTTCTACCTACAGGTGATGGGCACAGCTATGGGGGCTAATTTTGCCCCTAGCTATGCCAACCTCACTATGGAACTCTGGGAAGCCAATTACATCTGGCTCAATAATCCATATATCTCCCATATCATATTCTATGGGGGGTATATTGATGACATTATTGTCATCTGGGATGGCCCAGAGTCCCTGTTCCTTGAATTACTACAACATTGCAACAATAATACATACAGTCTATCCTTTACCTCAGAACACCACCTCCAACTACAATCATTTTTAGATCTGACATTATACCACCATGAGGGCAAAATACTTTCCAAAAACTACACTAATGCCGCGTACACACGAGCGGACTTTCCGGCATACTTGGTCCGGCGGACCAGAGTCCGCCGGACAATCCGACTGTGTGTAGGCTTCGGCAGACTTTTTTTCCCCAAAAGTCTGCCAGACCTAGATTTAAAACATGTTTTAAATCTTTCCGTCGGACTCAGTTTCTGACGAATAGTCCGCTCGTCTGTGTGCTGGTCCGACGGAAAGCCCGCTCGTCTGTATGCTGGTCCGACGGACCAGATATGATGCAAGGGCAGGGTATTGCATCTCGCGCTCGCTGCAATAGGAAAAACAAATTTTCCTAATGCGGCGAGCGCGGGGCATACCAGGCCCTTAGATCTGGTATGGACTATAAAGGGAAGCCCCTACGCCGAAAAAGCGGTGTGGGGCCCCCCTAAAATCCATACCAGACCCCGATCCGAGCACGCAGCCCGGCCGGTCAGGAAAGGGGGTGGGGACAAGCAAGCGCGCCCCCTCCTGAACTGTACCAAGCCGCATGCCCTCAACATGGGGGGGTGGGTGCTTTGGGGGATGGGGCGCCCTGCGGCCCCCCCACCCCAAAGCACCTTGTCCCCATGTTGATGAGGACAAGAGCCTCTTCCCGACAACCCTGGCTGTTGGTTATCGGGGTCTGCGGACGGGGGGCTTATCGGAATCCGGGACTGTGATGGCATAAGGCAGCATGGTCAACATCACCCAGTGACCACGCCCCCTTATGCCGTCACAGTCCCATCATGCCCATGGACTGTGACGGCATAAGGGGGCGGGGTCTCCGCCTATATAAGTCACATTGGAGCGCTCAGAGAGCAGTCCAGACGGAGAGAGCGTCGTGTCAACATCTGGAGAAGAGAAGAGGGAAGAAGCCAAGAAGACAAGAAGCCCAGAAGTCCGGACCTCCGCTGGCAAGAGAGCGGGATGAAGACAGCGGAGGAGCCGGCAGAAGAACTGGAACACCGGGAGAAGAGGCCAGAGAGAGCGGAGAAGAACCAACCGGACGCCGGGAGAAAAGGAACCGGAGGGACCCCCGAAGCTGGAAGAAGACCCCGAAGCCGGAGGAAGACCCCCCGGAGCTGTTTTATAAATTATTTTAAAAACCTGTGTAGTGTTTTATTATTGACACTTTTTCCCTAGGTGAATAGGTAGGGGTACCGTGTACCCTATACTCATTCACATAGGGTGGGGGGCTGGGATCTGGGGGCCCTCTTATAGATTCCGATAAGCCCCCCGCCTGTAGACCCCAACAACCAACGGCCAGGGTTGTTGGGAAGAGGCCCTTGTCCTCATCAACATGGGGACAAGGTGCTTTGGGGTGGGGGGGCCCGCAGGGCGCCCCCCCTCCCCCAAAGCACCCACCCCCCCATGTTGAGGGCATGCGGTCTGGTACGGTTCAGGAGGGGGGGGGGCGCTCGGTCGTCCCCACCCCCTTTCCTGACTGGCCCGGCCTGCGTGCTCGGATCGGGGTCTGGTATGGATTTTAGGGGGGACCCCACGCCGTTTTTTCGGTGTAGGGGCTTCCCTTTATAATCCATACCAGACCTAAGGGCCTGGTATGACCCGCAAAGGGGCTCGCAAGGTGTCAATCTCACCGATAAAAGCAGCAACATTGACTTCCTTTTCTAGTCCCGTCTGTCAGGTCACCTAGAGGCTGGGTAACAGATGCACACCTTTGGGATCAGGAGTGCAAAACAAGGCAGTGGACCCTACGGCTGACTGCTACGGATGGGAATCCGGGTGGTAAGGAAGACAGGGCCGCTGGGACACCAACACAGATCCCACTGGGGTTAGAGCGTAGGATTCACTGGGGCGCGGAGTCTAAGAGCCAGCAGGTGTTCACCAGAGCCTCTAGAGGTGAGGATGGACTGGGCTGCAACTGGCTCCAGGTCGCGACCCCCAGGGTCCCCCAGCTCACACCCACAGTAGGCAACAGGAGCATAGGGATAGTAAAGGAATAAGCCAAGGTCAGGGCCACAAGCAGACAAGGACAACAGAGTTCATGCCAAGGTTCAGGGTCACAGGCAAACAGGAATAGTAGAGAACACGCCAAGGTCGGTAACTGAAACAAACGTAGAGCACACGGCAGGCAGGAACAGGAAGCCAAACACACAAAGGTTGATCAGCAGGGCTGGCCTGCAGTGCAAAGGTTAATATAGAGTTCTCTGATAGGAGCTGGGGTGGAGCCGTGCTAGAGGAGAGTTAATAAATGCAGTCAGGTGAGTAGGGATGAGCCGAACACCCCCCAGTTCGGTTCGCACCAGAACCTGCAAACGGACCGAAAATTTGCACGAACGTTAGAACCCCATTGACGTCTATGGGACTCGAACGTTCAAAATCAAAAGTGCTCATTTTAAATGCTAATTTGCATGGTATTGTCCTAAAAAGTTTGGGGACCCGGGTCCTACCCCAGGGGACATGTATCAATGCAAAAAAAACTTTTAAAAACGCCCGTTTTTTCGGGAGCAGTGATTTTAATGATGCTTAAAGTAAAAAAAAAAAAGTGAAATATTCCTTTAAATATCGTACCTGGGGTGTGTCTATAGTATGCCTGTAAAGTGGCGCGTGTTTCCCATGTTTAGAACAGTCCCTGCACAAAATGTCATTTTTAAAAGGAAAAAATCTCATTTAAAACTGCTTGCGGGTTAAATGTAATGTCGGGTCCTGGCAATATGGATGAAAATCAGTGAGACAAATGGCATGGGTACCCCCCAGTCCATTACCAGGCCCTTTGGGTCTTGTATGGATATTAAGGGGAACCCCGCACCCAAATTAAAATAAAGAAAGGTGTGGGGCCACCAGGCCCTATATACTCTGAACAGCAGTATACAGACAAACAAGACAGGGACTGTAGGTTTGTTGTTAAGTAGAATCTGTTTGTAATTTTTAACGGGTAAATTTTTAACGTGTTTAGCTCCGGCCAAAAAATCTTTTTTAAGCTTTTTGGAAAACATAGGGAAGGGTCATCACCCCTGTGACATTTGTTTTGCTGTCTTTCCTCCTCTTCAGAAGATTTCACCTCACTTTTTGTCCCAATGACAAATGTTTTTTGAAAATTTGGGGTTTTTTGTGGAACAAGGATTGGAAAGCATCAGTGGAAAGGAGAAATGTTTTTCCCGTATTAACTCTTACAGAAGAGAATTTCCCTTCCTGGGGGTAGATTTCATCTCACTTCCTGTTGTCTCCTTCCGTTTGCAAGTAGGAGTCGTTTGTAAGTTAGATGTTTGAAAGTAGGGGCCTGCCCTATATACTCAGCAGAAATTTGGGCCTTAGGTGTTTTTGTGGCCACAGCACTGTAAGCCCTCACAGGGCCCTGCTGTGAAATATTAGATCAAGAATTGTAATTACATGCCCCTGTTGAACAAGGGCAGAAAAATTGGGCCTTTGGTGGTGGTGGTGCTGGTGCCACAACACTGTAAGTCCTCACTCGCTCTTGGTGGGTGCAGAAATGGGCCCTGCTGTGAAATATTAGATCAAGAATTGTAATTACATGCCCCTGTTGAACAGGGGCTGAAAAATTGGGCCTTAGGCACTGGTGCTGGTGCCACAACACTGCAACCCCTCACAGATACTCTAGTTGGAACGCAGAAATGAGCCCTGCTGCAAAGTATTGCATCAAAAATTGTAATAACACGCCCCTGTTAAACAGGGGCTGAAAAATTGGGCCTTAGGCACTGGTGCTGGTGCCACAACACTGCAACCCCCCACAGATACTCTAGTTGGAACGCAGAAATGAGCCCTGCTGCAAAGTATTGCATCAAAAATTGTAATTACACGCCCCTGTTAAACAGGGGCTGAAAAATTGGGCCTTAGGCACTGGTGCTGGTGCCACAACACTGCAACCTCTCACAGATACTCTAGTTGGAAAGCAGAAATGAGCCCTGCTGCAAAGTATTGCATCAAAAATTGTAATTACACGCCCCTGTGGGGCTGAAAAATTGTGCCTTAGGCACTGGTGGTGGCGCCCAGAACCAAAAATGTTCTTACAAGCTATCAGCGTGATGATTGAGGAGGAAGAGGATAATTACTCAGGGATAGTCACTCAGCATCAGCATAGGCAGTCTTTGAAGGGATCTGAGATTTCAAAAAAAAATATTCGGTTACATCAGCATCAGGTGCATGGTAGCTGGTGGTGATCCAAGACTGATTTATTTTTATGAAGGTCAGTAGATCGACCGAGTCGGTGGACAGACGCACCCTGTGATCGGTTACAAAGCCTCCAGCAGCACTGAATGTGCGTTCCGAAAGAACGCTGGATGCAGGACAGGCCAGTAGCTCAATTGCATACTGTGCAAGCTCTGGCCAGTGATCCATCCTCAAGACCCAGTAACCCAGAGGATTTTTGGTGGGAAAGGTGTCCAAGTCAGATCTTGCCCCTAGTTATTCCTGCACCATGTAAAACAGACGCTGGCGATGGTTGCTGGAACCGATCATACCTTGGGGCTGCGGACCAAAAAATTGTCTGAACGCATCGGTCAGACGGCCACCTTCTCCACCGCTCCTTCTTTGACTGACCGAAGCCTCAGCAACACGTTGTCCAGAAACAGGAGTTTGTAACCTCTCTGGGAACGCGTTGCACAGACCTTTCTGCAAGGCCTCCCGAAGATGTTTCATCCTCTGCTTCCTCTGCGATGGCAAGATGAGGTCCGCAACCTTACCCTTGTAACGTGGATCAAGGAGGGTTGCCAGCCAGTATTGGTCCTTCTCCTTGATACCACGAATAAGAGGATCCTTACGCAGGCTTTGCAGGATCAGGGAGGCCATGCAGCGTAGGTTTGCTGAGGCATTCGGTCCGGAGTCCTCTGGGTCACTAAGGATGACATGGTCCGCAGCCAACTCCTCCCAGCCACGTACAAGTCCATGTGTTTCTTGGGACTGATCCCTTAAAGACTGCCGCTGATGCTGAGTGCCAGGCTCCACCTCCATACTGATAAAATCTTCCTCCTCCTCCTCCTACTCCTCCTCCTCCTCTTCCTGTGTGATCGGCGGGCACGCAGGAACACTGTCTGGATAAAGGGGGCCTTGAGAGCTAAGGAAGTCCTCCTCTTCCTGCCTCTGTTCTGCCTCAAGTGCGCTGTCCATTATTCCACGCAGTGTGTGCTCCAACAGGTGGACAAGGGGGACACTGATGCATGCACTGTCACTGCTCACCATCCTCGTGGCCTTCTCAAATGGTGACAGGACAGTGCATGAATCCCTGATCATGGCCCACTGGCGTGGGGAAAAAAAACAAGCTCCCCTGATCCTGTCCTGGTGCCATAGTCACACAGGTACTCATTGATGGCCCTCTGCTGCGTGTGCAGCCGCTGCAGCATGGCCAACGTTGAGTTCCACCTGGTGGGCATGTCACAGATTAGGCGGTTCTTGGGCAGGTTAAACTCCTTTTGGAGGTCCGTCAGCCGAGCACTGGCATTATATGACCGGCGGAAATGCACACAGACTTTCCTGGCCTGCCTCAGGACACCCTGTAAGCCCGGGTACCTGCCCAAGAACCGTTGCACCACCAAGTTAAGGACGTGAGCCAAACAGAGCACATGGGTCATTTGTCCCTGTCGGAGGGCAGAGAGGAGGTTGGTGCCATTGTCGCAAACCACCATTCCTGCCTTAAGTTGGCGTGGCGTTAGCCACCTCTGAACCTGCCCCTGCAGAGCTGACAGAACCTCGGCCCCAGTGTGGCTCCTGTCCCCCAAGCACACCAGCTCAAGCACCGCATAGCATCATTTGGCCTGCGTACTTGTGTAGCCCCTTGAACGGCTACGGAGCACAGCTGGTTTCGAGGACAAAGCACAGGAAGAGGCCATGGAGGAAGAAGAAGAGGAGGGGGTGGAGGAGAGAGGTGTGTCACAATCATTAGCATTTTGGAGGCATGGTGGCAGAACAACCTCCAACACTACTGCACCTTGTCCTGCATCCTTCCCAGCTGCCAGCAGAGTCACCCAATGCGCCGTGAAACTTAGGTAACGTCCCTGTCCATGCCTGCTGGACCATGAGTCAGCGGTAATATGCACCTTACCGCTGACCGCCCTGTCCAGCGAGGCAAGGACATTGCCTTTCACATGCCGGTAGAGAGACAGAATCGCCTTCTGTGAGAAAAAGTGGCGTTTGGGTACCTGCCACTGAGGAACCGCACATTCCACAAACTCACGGAAGGGGGCAGAGTCTACAAACTGAAAAGGCAGCAGTTGAAGTGCTAGCAATTTTGCCAAGCTAGCATTCAACCGCTGGGCATGTGGATGGCTGGGAGCAAACTTCTTTCGGCGGTGCAGCAGCTGGGGCAGGGAAATTTGCCTGGTACAATCTGACGTCGGTGTACCAAAAGCAGATTGCCCACAAGTATTTGGTTGTGACACACCTAATTCTACACCTTCATTCCTCTCAGTGCAGGTCTCAGAGAGGACTGAAGGTATAGTGGGGTTGGAGATCTCAGCTGATGAGGAGCAAGAATTGGTCCTCTTTGTTCTTTGGCGTGGGTCTTTTAGATACGCTTGCCAACGAACTGCATGGCAGGTCAACATATGTCTGGTCAAGCATGTGGTACCCAAGCGGGAGATGTTTTGGCCACGCGAGATACGCTTGAGACATATGTTGCAAATAGCAGCGGTGCGATCTGATGCACTCATCTCAAAAAAGGCCCACACCAAAGAATTTTTTGAATAACGTGCAGAGACTGCAGCGCCCTGCACATGTGGAGCTTTGGGGTGTGATGCAGTCAAGGTGCTGCCCTTAGGCTGGCCCCTGGAGGGCATCCTGCCTCATTGGTGATCTGCAACCTCCTCCTCCTCTCTCCTATCAGGCACCCACGTTGAGTCAGTGACCTCATCATCCCCTCCCTCCTCATCACTGGAGCAAACCTGGCAGTATGCTGCAGCAGGGGGAGCATGACTGCCAGATTGCTGTCCTTCTTGGGCACCCCCTCTGTCCATGCTCACGTTACTGCCTTCATCGAGCTCAGTATCATCATCAGAGCCTTCCAAACGCTGGGCATCCTCCTGGAGCATGTACCCAACACTGTGGTCAAACAGTTCAAGGGACTCCTCAGGAGGACATGGTGGGGCTAGGGAAGGAGTCACTGATGACATTGAGCCAAGGGAAGAGGCCGCTGCTTTGCCAGACAAAGTACCCTTGGCATGGGTGAGAGAGGATGAGGAGGATGAGGATGGCTTGGTCATCCACTCGACCAAGTCTTCCGCATGTTGCGGCTCAACACGGCCAGCTGCCGAAAAAAAGGCCAACCGTGTCCCACGGCCACGTGCTGATGAGGATGCACCGTCTCCATGACCAGCACTAGACACAGAGCCTGCTTGCCCTCTTATTGGCTTGTGACTGTCTGCCTCTCCTTCTTGGCCTTCCAGACATACTAATGGCCTGTATCTGCACTAAGCTGGGATAGAGAGATATATATATATATATATGTACTGATACTGCAGCTAGCAAAATCAACTGCCTGTAGTATGAGAACACCACCAACCTTCTACAGGTAGCTTTAGCTGAACACTGTCCAGAGCTCGTAAAAAACTAACTTGTAGCTTTTTTAGCTGCCTACGGTAGTGATAGGATCAGGAAAACACCACCAACCTTCTACAGGTAGCTTTAACTGAACACTGTGCAGAGCTCGCAAAAAAATAACTTGTAGGTTTAGCTGGACACTGAAGAGGACGCACCACACTAACTTGTAGTTTTAGCTGAACACTGTGAGCAGGACGCACCGCACTAACTTGTAGGTTTAGCTGAACACTGAGGTGGACGCACCGTACTAACTTGTAGTTTTAGCTAATCACTGTGAGGTGGACACACCACACTAACTTGTAGTTTCAGTTGAACACTGTGAGCAGGACGCACAGCACTAACTTGTAGTTTTAGCTGAACACTGTGAGCAGGACGCACCGCACTAACTTGTAGGTTTAGCTGAACACTGTGAGATGGACACACCCCACTAACTTGTAGGTTTAGCTGAACACTGTGTGCAGGACGCACCCCACTAACTTGTAGTTTTAGCTGAACACTGTGAGCAGGACGCTCGCACTAACTTGTAGCTTTAGATGAACACTGTGCAGAGGTCTCACTACACTAACTTGTAGGTTTAGCTGAACACTGTGAGCAGGACGCACAGCACTAACTTATAGGTTTAGCTGAACACTGTGAGGTGGACGCACCACACTAACTTGTAGGTTTAGCTGAACACTGTGAGCAGGACGCACCCCACTAACTTGTAGTTTTAGCTGAACACTGTGAGCAGGACGCACTGCACTAACTGTAAATAGTCTAGCTGCCTGACTGTGGTACTAATAGGATCAACAGAATACCAGCAATTTTCTTCAGGTAGCTGTAAATACTGTAACAAGACAAGCCTGCCTGTCAGTAAGAAGATAACAGGAACGGATCTAGCTGAACACCGTGAGCAGGACGCACTGCACTAACTTGTAGCTTTAGATGAACACTGTGCAGAGGTCTCACTACACTAACTTGTAGGTTTAGCTGAACACTGTTAGGTGGACGCACCACACTAACTTGTAGTTTTAGCTGAACACTGTGAGCAGGACGCACCACTTTAACTTCTAGGTTTAGCTGAACACTGTGAGGTGGATGCACCGCACTAACTTGTAGTTTTAGCTGAACACTGTGAGCAGGACGCACCCCACTAACTTGTAGGTTTAGCTGAACACTGAGCAGGACGCACCCCACTAACTTGTAGTTTTAGCTGAACACTGTGAGCAGGACGCACTGCACTAAGTGTAAATAGTCTAGCTGCCTGACTGTGGTACTAATAGGATCAAAAGAACACCAGCAATTTTCTTCAGGTAGCTGTAAATACTGTAACAAGACAAGCCTGCCTGTCAGTAAGAAGATAACAGGAACGGATCTAGCTAAAGTGAATACAGTGTATATATATATATATATATATATATATATATATATATATATATATATATATATATATATATATATATATGCGCAACACCTGGGATGCATATATATACACAATGCACTGTAAGTGCAGCTAACTGACTGTTCTGCCTAATCTATCTAACTTAAATCAAATGACAGTCTGTCTCTCTCTCTATCTATGAACGCCGGAACACACACTACACAGGCCCGCCGTGCAGGCGGCCTTATATAGTGTGGGGCGTGTACTAAATCCCCCGAGCCATAATTGGACAAAGCCTCCTTGGCTTTGGCCAATTACGGCTCTCTGTTCAGACGGCGCTGTGATTGGCCAAGCATGCGGGTCATAGTGCATGCTTGGCCAATCATCAGCCAGCAATGCACTGCGATGCTGCAGTAAATTATGGGCTGTGACGCACCACACAAATTTGGCGCGAAAGGCCCATATCGTTCGCAATTCGGCGAACGGGCGAACAGGCGATGTTCGAGTCGAACATGGGTTCGACTCAAACACGAAGCTCATCCCTACAGGTGAGAGTCAGCCGGTCTTTAGCTATGAACACATGGAAACAGGTAAGCAGATAGACAACACTATTGCATAACCATGACAGTACCCCCCTCTTACGAGGCCTTCTCCTTCCCCGCTTGGGACCAAGTTTATAGGGGAACTTCAAATGACACTTCCTCAACAGACGAAGTGCAAAGACCTCAGAAGCCTTGACCCACGACCTCTCCTCAGGACCAAACCCCTTCCAATGCACGAGGTACTGGAGAATGCCTCTACAGAGTGGAATCCAAAATTTGGCTAACCTCGTACTCCTGATCCTCCTCAGAGACCGGCACTGTGGTAGAAAGAGGACGAGAGGACTAAAGGCTTCAGAAAGGCAATATGGAAGGAGTTAGAGATTTTGAGGCTTTTGGGAATCTGGAGCTTGAAACAAACCGGATTCAGTTTGGAAGTTATGGTATACGGACCAATAAATCTTGGGGCAAATTTGAGAGAAGGAACCCGGAGTTTCATGTTCCTGGTGGAGAGCCAGACTTTGTCTCCTGGCTGAAGAGAAGGCGGCTTACGCCTGCGACGGTCAGCAAAATTCTTGAATTTGTTGGCAGCTTTCTGGAGGGAATCATGAACGTCAGCCCACATGGAATTGAATGATTCCTGAACAGTAGCCAAGGCTGGAATGTCAGAAGAACAGGTCATAGGAAGAGGGAGTTGAGGATGTTTTCCATAAACAGTGATAAAGGGTGTTTTCTGAGAACTGGCATTGACATGATTATTGTGGGAGAACTCTGCCCACGGGAGTAGTGATGCCCAATCATCGTGATGAGCCGAGACCAAGGTACGGAGAAAGACCTCCAACTCCTGATTAACCCTCTCAGTCTGGCCATTGGATTGGGGATGGTAAGAAGAGGTAAATTCCAAGGTAATGTTGAGGGAGTTACAAAAGGCTCTCCAAAAACGAGACGTAAACTGAACACCCCTGTCCAAAACGACATGGGAAGGAACACCATGAAGGCGGAAAATCTCCCGTACAAAAATGGGAACTAAGGCAGAGGCCGAGGGGAGACCAGGAAGAGGAACAAAATGAGCCATCTTGGAGAACCGATCGAATACCACCCAAATGGCTGTATTATTCTCCGATAGTGGAAGATCGGTGATAAAATCCATGGCGATGTGAGACCAGGGCTCCTTAGGAATGGGCAAGGGCATGAGAAGACCAGCAGGGGCTTGTGTGGAGGATTTAGACTGAGCACAGACATGACAAGCCTTAACATAATCTTTAACATCCGAGCAGAGGTTAGGCCACCAGTAGAGACGACTGATGAGCAGGAAGGATCGGAGGAACCCAGCATGACCTGCCACCTTGGAATCATGTCCCCAACAATTTATCTTAGCTCTTAGCTCCGTGGGAACAAAGGTCTTGCCAGGAGGAATTTTTGATTCCAGGGTGGTAGAATGGGCAACAATGCATGAGGTTTGAATGATCGGCTCAGGATCAGGGGTGGACTCCTCGTCCAAAGTGTCAAATGACCTAGAGAGCGCATCAGCCCGACCGTCGAAGGAACCAGGTTTGTACGTAATCGTGAATTTAAAACGAGAAAAGAAGAGACTCCACCTGGCCTATCTGGGGTTCAGACGTTTAGCATTCTGTAGGTATTGTAGATTCTTGTGATCAGTAAAGATCGTAATGGAGTGAGGGGAACCCTCCAAGAGATGACGCCACTCTTCCAATGCCAATTTAATTGCGAGAAGTTCCCGATCACCAATGCCATAATTTCTCTCTGCCTGAGAAAATTTTTTGGAGAAGAACGCACATGGTTGACGTCTCTTATCAAAGAACTGAAAAAGCACAGCTCCCACCCCCATCGAAGAAGCGTCTACTTCAATAAAAAATGGGTCCTCAGGATTTGGTCTCCTCAAGAGAGGTCCAGAAACAAAGGCCTGTTTCAGATTGTGAAACGCAGAGACAGCCTCGGGAGGCCAATCTTTGGCATTCGCACACTTCTTGGTTAAAGCGATAATAGGTGCGGCAATGGAAGAGTAATTCCTTATGAACTGCCTATAATAATTTGTGAAGCCAAGAAAGCGCTGTGTGGCCTTAAGGCTAGCAGGAAGGGGCCAGTTGGTAATGGCCGAGACCTTTCCAGGATCCATGCGAAGACCCAAACTAGAAACAAAATATCCCAGAAACAGGACCTCAGGACATACAATGGAACACTTCTCCAGCTTGGCATAGAGATTATTCTCTCTAAGGCGCTGAAGTACGGTCCGGACATGGTTCCTGTGAGCAAGCAGATTTTCAGAAAAGATGAGAATGTCATCCAGATAGATGACAACAAACTGGTATAGTAGATCCCTGAAGATTTCATTGACAAAGTTCTGGAACACAGCTGGAGCATTACACAAACCAAAAGGCATAACCAGGTATTCGTAATGCCCATCCCTAGTGTTAAACGCAGTCTTCCATTCGTCACCTTCCCGTATTCTAATGAGATTGTATGCACCTCTGAGATCCAACTTGGTGAAAATGGAAGCCCCCTTCAACCTGTTAAATAGCTCAGATATTAGAGGTAAGGGGTATCGGTTTTTGATAGTCACTGCATTTAACCCTCGATAGTCGATGCAGGGTCTGAGGGTACCATCCTTTTTAGCAACGACAAAGAACCCTGCTCCTGCAGGCGATGAGGATTTCTGGATGATTCCTCTCTCCAAATTCTCAGCGACATACTCAGACATGGCCTGGGTCTCTGGAATGGACAGAGGGTAGGTACGATCCCTGGGTGGAGTTGCTCCAGGGACAAGGTCAATGGCACAGTCAAAAGATCTGTGGGGAGGAAGCACCTCAGCAGACTTCTTACAGAACACATCCCGGTAATTGCTGCATGCCAAGGGAAGATCAGACGATACGGATGTGGTAGCAATGGGAAGTCTCTCCTTGGGGACCACCTTGAGAAGACAGGATGAGAAACATGAAGGGCCCCAAGCGAGGATCTGCCCAGAGACCCAGTCCACATGTGGAGAGTGGAGCTGCAGCCAAGGAAGGCCTAATACAATGGGTGTAGAGGCCTTGGGTAGAATGAGGAAGGAAATCCACTCCTGGTGGAGTATCCCTACCAACATCCTAATAGGTAGCGTCTGGAAACGGATAGGACCGGATAGGGTAAGCTTCATAGAAGAAGCAGTTCTCCAATCCATAAAATTGCCGGAAGCCCCGGAGTCCAGATATGCTAGGACCGATTGGGGAGAAGGGCCTACATGGAGGAACACCGGAAAAAGAAGACGAGAAGGTGATGTTTCTGGGTCCAATACTCCGTTTCCCGGACGAAGCGAGCAGGAGTCACGAAAATGACCCTTGCCCCCACAATAAAGACACAAGCCCAGAGTTCTGCGTCTAGCAGGTTCTTCAGGGGTTAGTCTGGTCCGGCCCAGCTGCATAGGTTCCTCAGCAGGCAGAAGATGCTCCACAGGGCGACTGGAGAAGAGTTTGAATTGACTAAACCTAGGGGGTCCTGGCGTCTTTTTTCTAGGAACCTCTCCTGGAAACGAATGTCAATCTGATTGCACAAGGAAATTACATCGTCCAGACTGGCGGGGATGGCTCTTCCTGCTAATTCGTCCTTCACTCGGTCAGAGAGGCCATGTAAAAAGGTTGCGACCAGGACCTCATTGTTCCAACTCAATTCAGCTGTGAGGATACAGAACTGAAGCGCATATTGTCCCACTGAACAAGATTCTTGGCAAAGGCGTAAAAGGGCACTAGCCGCTGAAGAAACCCGAGCTGGCTCCTCGAAGATATTACGAAAGAGCGTCAAGAAGTCGGGCAGGCTGGAAACCATCGGGTCATTCTTCTTCCACAGGGGGGCAGCCCAAGCTAAAGCTTCACCAGAGAGGAGGGAAATGATATAAGCTACCTTAGCCTGATCAGACAGAAAGTTTTGAGGCTGGAGCTCAAAATTAATGGTGCATTGGCTGAGGAAGCCCCTGCAGGCCTTGGAGTCCCCAGAGAAACGGGACGGAGCTGGCAGTAAATATGAATGTGTGGCTGCGACTGGTGCGATAGGTGCAGTTGCTAATTGTACTTGAGGCTGCAGGTTCGGGTTTCCCAAGGAGGCCTGGAGCTGGTCGAAGCGGGAAGCCAGATCCTTAAGGAATAGCATCACTTGAGTCTGATTAGATTCCTGGGTCTCGAGTCTTCGAGATATGCCCTGCAATGGATCGGCTGCAGGAAGCGGCACGTCAGCCGGGTCCATGGCTGATCAAACTGTCAGGTCACCTGGAGGCTGGGTGACAGATGCACTCCGTTGGGATCAGGAGTGCACCACAAGGCAGTGGACCCTACAGCTGACTGCTGCGGATGGGAGTACGGGTGGTAAGGAAGGCAGGGCCGCTGGGACACCAACACAGATCCCACCTGGGTTAGAGCGTAGGATTCCCTAGGGCGCGGAGTCTAAGAGCCAGCAGGTGTTCACCAGAGCCTCTAGAGGTGAGGATGGACTGGGCTGCAACTGGCTTCAGGTCGCGACCCCCAGGATCCCCCAGCTCACACCCACAGTAGGCAACAGGAGGATAGGGATAGTAAAGGAATAAGCCAAGGTCAGGGCCACAAGCAGACAAGGACAACAGAGTTCATGCCAAGGTTCAGGGTCACAGGCAAACAGGGATAGTCGGGGACATGCCAGAGGTCAGGGTCACAAGCAGACAGGAATAGTAGAGAACACGCCAAGGTCGGTAACTGAAACAAACGTAGAGCACACGGCAGGCAGGAACAGGAAGCCAAACACACAAAGGTTGATCATCAGGGCTGGCCTGCAGTGCAGAGGTTAATATAGAGTTCTCTGATAGGAGCTGGGGTGGAGCCGTGCTAGAGGAGAGTTAATAAAAGCAGTCAGGTGAGAGTCAGCTGGTCTTTAGCTATGAACACATGGAAACAGGTAAGCAGATAGACAACACTATTGCATAACCATGACACCGTCGTACCCGAGTCACGTTCAAAATGAGCGGACTTGTCCGTGTGTGGGCAAGTCCGTTCATTCTGAAAGTCCGTCGGAAAGACGGGTGGACCTAGCCTGCCGGAAAGTCCGGTCGTGTGTGGGCGAGTCCGTTCGTTTTTAAGTCCAGCGCACCTGACAGACAAAGTTTGTCAGAAAGTCTGCTGGACAAAGTATGCCAGAAAGTCCGCTCATGTGTACCCGGCATAAGCCTACAGCTGGCAATTCATTCTTGCATCACAAAAGCTGTCACCATCCCAGGTGGATTAATAATATTTCCAAGAGTCAGTTCTGTTGCCTCCGCAGGAACTGTGCTAGGGAAACTGATTATACAGTATGGAGCAAGGATCCCATCTAAAACAAAAATTTATAGAAAAAGCCTTCCCACGCCTACTTGTGGTTGAAGCTTTCAATTTTTTACTTGTCTGATCATTCTGTGCAGTCCAAAGATCCCAATCAGCCCTCAGGCCAACCAGTTAGGTTTGTTACTCAATTTCATACCAAACACAAAGAAATGGAACAAATATTGAGTAAACATTGGTCCATCTTATTAGAGGATCCGCAGTTGAAACCCACCATCCCGTCCAAACCCAATTTTTAGTATAGAAAAGCTAGGAACATCAAAAATCTCATAGCTCCCAGCAAATACACAGTACCATTCACATATCACATATTCAGTACCAAAGGCAAAACTTACCAAATTTCTCATTTTTTCAACTGCTCCATAAAGTTTGTTGTTTACGGTCTCATCTGCCCGTGTGGCCTTCACTATGTTGGGAGGACCACACATACACTAAGGTAGAGGTTCAGTGAACATCGCCATTTTGTAGAGGGAGGTGATGACAAGCACAGTGTGCCCTGACATTTTCTAAAACACCATGGCACATCCTCCGCAGGCTTCCTCACACCCGGGGGCCTCAATGGGGAAATAGAGGTCAATAATCTGATGTGATAAGTCCCTTCAGTCCAATTTCCCTTTTCTCCACCCCCTTTCCACGCTAACAAAGTCCTTCCCCCCTTTTTTTCCGCCACCCCTCTTCTTCATCCCTTCTCCCTTTTCTTTTCTCCCCCACCCCTTTCCCCCCTTTCTTTTTTCCCCAGTTGTACAAATGCCAACAACAATATTCAATAATAGAAATAGTATGGTTAAAATTGACATTTTTCCAATTGTTTTTAATTTCAACCCTAATTTATTTTTCATAATTTATTTTTCATAATCTTTCCCATCCAGGGCCCCTCTCTTAATCCCCTCACTTCCTAGTCCATATATCCCACCCTGGACCCTTAAGGTCTTCCACAACCAAAGTAAGTACTAGATACAATTAGATATAGTCAACTTATAGTCACATTATCCTATCATTTTTACAGACACAAATGTGCTAAGACTCATCCTAAATAGGTGTAAGAACAGCGATTTCTTGTATTCTCATTATTATTATTATTATTATTATTTTTTCTTCTTTATATTTATTTTTATTTTTATTATTTTTATTTTTATTTCCATTTCTGTTCTTATTTTTATTTTTGTTTTTATATTTGTTTTTATACTTATCTTTAGTTTTCATCATTATTCTCATTTTTTAGTTTCTATTATTATTATCATCATTATTATTATTTCAATTTCCTATTCCCTTTTCATCCATGGTCTAGGACCCAGGAGTTCTGGCAGCATAGCATATAAGCCCTCAATCAAAATGGCCCCCACCAGGCCTGAAGAAGGTGCGCATGCTCCGCAAAAGCATTGCCTGCATACTGACATTCCGGCCGAAGTCATCCCCCGGCATCCGGTGTGACAGAGGACCAGGAAACGCCGCCATCCACGCTCTGCCCCTGATGCCTATTTTTTACATACTCTTGTAAGTATATATGCATCCTTTGCCTAAATAAATGGTTTTGATTTACTGCATTCAGAGTGGAGCTTTGTGCTTTCTTCCCCAGCTCAGCCTGTGAGCTCCTGCCAGCAGAGGTTTTCATCCAGCTCCATCCGAGATTTCCAGCGTGCTTCTCAACCCACTAACATGGGGATCTCTTCCTGCAACTCCTCTGCTACATGCTCCCACTCGCCCTGCAACACTAGCCGCAGGCTGAGCCAGAGTATCCCGGAGTTGTTTTGGACACAGAGGAACAACATGGTAGCATCTTAACAATGCCTGATCCTTCCAATGGGTTCGTCCAAAATGGGAACAACATCCACCCGCTCGCCTCTCCCTAGTGTGGAGATCATCCTGATACCTTAACAGCCATGCCCAAATGAATTCCGCACGATCCTAGACATTTAAGACACCTTAACAGTAGCTATAACAGACCTCTGCCTTGACATCCAAGCAATAGCAGGCAGAGTGCAGGAGGTGGAAAAGGCTACCGCGCATCAGGGCACAGCATCAAACCATGGACACCCACACCCTCCAACTCAGAGACCTCCACAGACACATGGAGGATCTTGATAATCGCAGGGGGCACCACAATCTAAGGGTCATATTCCTTCCAGAATGAATGGACTTTGACCAACTGCAGCCTACAGTTGTAGGCCTTAAGAACAACCTACTAGATAAGCCTCTATCCGCACCTATAGAGATGGAACGGATTCATTGTGCACTCAGACCATATGACAGGGAGTCAGATCCACCACAAGATGTTGTGTGCTGTTTAACAAGCTTCAAATTAAAAGAAGAAATCCTGGGAAAGGCGCGCAACAGAACCCAGATATCCCATGGTGACAGCACAATACACAAGACCTATCGACCATCAATTTTCAGCACCGCAAGGTTCTGCGCCCTCTGCTGGATGCCCTATGCACCAAAAGAATACACTACACATGGAAGTTCCCCTTCCGCTTCTCAGCCTCGACTTAAGGCCACATGGCATTCCTACGAGTACCAGAAAATCTGCAGCAATTATGCGACACCCTTGAAATTCCAACAGTCTTCCATGCTACCAATGATGCCTCAAAGTCAAAAGGGTTCTCTATCCTCTGTGCCAAAAACTGCCTATTCCAAGTCTCAGATTCCTGCTCTGACCAGAAAGGACTATATCTTTTCGTAAAAGGATGGCTTAATAACCCTAGCAAGCATCTATGCATCGAACACCAACCAAGTCACCTTCTTCTGATCCATAATAAAATCCCTCTCTACATTCCACAAAGGTATCTTGAACCTAGGCGGATATTTCATATTTCAATGTCCCCTTGAACCCCTTGCTAGACACCTCTAACAGTACCTCTACACTACCATACAAGGTTCTAAAAGCAATAAAACTACAACTTCGGGAAATGTTCTTACATGACTCGTGGCACACCTTGAACCCAAATGTGAAGGTATACACCTTTTCTTCAGCCCCACACCGATGCTATTCCAGAATAGACTACTTATTCATATCCAAAAAGGATCTCCCAATGCTCTCATGAATGTCGATTGACCCTGTTATTGTATCCACGATACACCAGCACCTCCGACATTATTTCACAGAAAAAGATACCCCTGAGATCTCCCCACTGACTAAATGGGAGGCACACAAATGTGTCATACGGGGTGAATTGATTGCTCAAGCAGTGAAACGTAGAAGAGAAGAACACTCTCGCATAGACAGCTTAACCACCCGTATCCACAGCTTGGAACAAGCACACAAGCTATGAATAAGCCAATAAATCAGGTAAACTCCTAGCCAGATTTCTCCAATCTAAAAAGGCGTCCGCCATGATACATTCCCTAACCGACCCCCAAGGAAATAAATCAACATCTAATGAAGGCATAGCGAACCAATTTATACATTATTACTCCCAACTCTACAACCTGTCTGCCCCGATCTAAACAGTGACAATGCTTCTAGGCAAAAAATTATCAAAGACTTTATATAAAAACACAGCCCCAAAGCGTTATCTGCGCTTGAATTGAAAGATCTAGAGTGCCCTATATCAGCTAAAGATGCTACCACTGCACTAAAACAGATGAAAGCTGGAAAGAGCCCAGACCCAGACAACTTTACAGTCGGTTATTACAAATCCTTCCTGGACACCTTTCTACCCCATTTCTTAAAGTCTTTTAACACCCTATCCTTCCAATCGCTTCCCTCTCATGACCTGTTAGAGGCCCACATTACAGTCATTCCCAAACCTGGTAAGCACCCTTCACTAGTCACCTACTACAGGCCAAACTCTCCACTAAACGTAGATCTGAAACTCTATGCCAAGATTAGGCAACAGCTTACTACTGCTAATTCCTAAACTAATCTCCCTAGACCAGGTAGGATTTATACCCGCAAGAGAGGCAGGGGACAACACCATAAAAGCAACTAATATTCATCATTGGCTGAGCTCCATGGGGCAACCTGGTTTCTTTCTTTCTCCAGATGTGGAGAAGGCGTTCAACAGGGTGGCCTGGGATTACATCTCAGAAGTACTTTAAGCTATTGGCATTCGGGACTGTATGCTTAATTTTATTATAACACTATATTCGTCGCTCACAGCCAAAGTCCGAGTCAAATGCCTTCTCAATTTCGAATGGGACAAGACGAGGATGCCCCTTTCCCCCCTAATCTTCATTCTCACCTTTGAACCCCTTCTCCGCCGCCTCGGTTTAACCACTAAGCCACCGCCCACCGTCATATGACGGCGGGACGAGGCTTCTGTTGTTCTGGGCGGACGTCATATGACGTGATCACCCTCCCGAGCCACTAGGGGGCGCGGGCGCGCACACGTGCCCGCTGCGTCGCTTGGGACCTGCTGCGCGTGCCCGGCGGACGCGATGTCCGCCGGGCACCAGCGCTTGCCAGGTAACAGAGCAGGACCGTGGATCTGTGCATGTAAACACAGATCCACGTCCTGTCAGAGAGGAGAGGAGACCGATGGTGTGTCCCTTGTACATAGGGACACCGATTGGTCTCCTCCCCTAGTGAGTCCCCTCCTACCACAGTTAGAATCACCTCCCTAGGTCATACATTAACCCCTCGATCGCCCCCTAGTGTTAACCCCTTCCCTGCCAGTCACATTTACACAGTAATCAATGCATTTTTATAGCACGGATCACTGTATAAATGTGAATGGTCCCAAAAATGTGTCAAAAGTGTCCGATATGTCCGCTGCAATATCGCAGTCACAATAAAATCGCAGATCGCCGCCATTACTAGTAAAAGAATAAATAAATAAATAAAAATGCTATAAATCTATCCCCTATTTTGTAGACGCTCTAACTTTTGCGCAAACCAATCAACATACGCTTATCGCAATTTTTTTTACCAAAAATATGTAGAAGAATACGTATCGACCTAAACTGAGGAAAACATTTGTTAAAAAAAAAAAAAAATTGGATATTTATTATAGCAAAAAGTAAAAAATATTGTGTTTTTTCAAAATTGTCCCTATTTTTTTGTTTATAACGCAATAAATAAAACCGCAGAGGTGATCAAATACCACCAAAAGAAAGCTCTATTTGTGGGGAAAAAATGATAAAAATGTCATTAGGGTGCAGTGTAGCATGACCGCACAATTGTCATTCAAAGTGCGACAGCGCTGAAAACTGAAAAATGGCTTGGGCAGGAAGGGGGTGAAAGTGCCCTGTATTGAGGTGGTTAAACCATGACATCAAAGGCTTCTCCATATCCCAATACTTTTACAATTTAGTGGCCTTTGCAGACAATATTCTTATCTTCCTCTAAAAGCCCATAACCACGATCCCTAATTTACTCAAAGACTTCAACACTTTTAAAATTTTATGAAAATCACAAATACATTTTATGAAATCACACGCACTAAACATATCTCTAAACAAAGAAACAGTAAGACATTGCAAATCAAGTTACCCTTTTAGCTGGATACAAGATTCCATCACGTATCTCAGAATAATTTTTTTCCAATCTCTTTTTATTAACATTTCTCCTCCATCACAATCACATCCTGAAACACACACAAAATACATACAACAATAACATATTAGAAAAAATAAATATATACATTTCTCTTTCTCTTTCCTTTTCCCTTCTACCTCTCTTAGGCCAAACTAAATCAGTTACTAGCATACCCCTCCCCTTCATGAATCCTCCATACCAATTCTTCCTATTTTATCTATCATTCCTTAACTAATCTATAGCTAGTGAATTGTCTATTGACCTTTATGTTTCCATCTGATCCCAAAATAAATGGTGTCCGTCCTGGTAGCATCAGCCATGGTTCCCACATTTCATTACATTTGCTAAACCCCTGTTTTTATACATCTGCCATTCCTTTAACAATGCATAATTTACCTGTATCCGCCATTCCTCATATGTCAGAGTTTTGGAGGATATCCATTTTATTGCCATCAGTTTTCGTGCTATAAATAGCATCCTATTAATGGGTATCCTAGTTACTGGAGTGTATAATTCTTTATCTAATTGGCCCAATAAGCATATTTTTGGATCTACCTGTACCTGTGCTTGATAAGTCTGATTAATAGTCTCTACCACATTTTGCCAATACCTGAACAGTTTAGGGCATTTTCAAAGCATATGCATTAGGTCAGCAGAGGCTGTTGAACATTTCGGGCATTCCGATGTATCCCGCCTTCCCCACTGGTATAATTTAGCTGGTGTCCTATAAGCTCTATATTATATATAATTGGGTTAAGCATTGCTGTGGAGAGATGGATACGGACTGTACATGTTCCAGTATACACTGCTATGTTTCATCTGTCATTTTTCCAAGGTCTTTTTTCCATCCCCTTCTGGCTAAACAGCTGTTTACCTTGTGATTGCTCAGTCAAACAACCATAGAGAGTGGAAATAAGACCTCTCTTAACCTGTATCTTTACAAGAAAATCCAAGTGGCATATTTTGTATCTTAACCTTGTTATCTTAAAACTGGCGCAGTTGTAGATATTGATAAAAGGTGTGGGAGGACATTAAGTATTTTTTCTGCAAATCTTGAAATGTTTTTAGTATATTATCTGTATAAAGCTGTGCAATATATTGTATCCCCTTTTCTCTCCATATTCCAAACCCTTTCAGTCTCCCCACTTCCTCATAGTTTTTATTTCCCCATAGGGGATAATAGACTGAGATATTACTATGTAGCATAATATATCTCATTTCCTGCCATACTTTATGTATGAGTCCCAGGGTAGAGCCCTGTGACACATAAGAAAAATCACCTGATTCTAATTGAGCTATCAAATGAAATTGTGAAGTTCTAATCAGAAGTATCGATTGGATAGGATCCGTCCAGTCGATCACTCCCCATCCTGCAACCTGTTGGAGTTGTGCTGTTATAATGTAAATTTTAGCATTTGGAACAGCTAAACTCCCCTTATCTTTAGGGAGTTGTAGTGTGGTTAGCTTAATTCTAGCAGTTTGCCCTTTCCATAACAAGGTTCAAAACAGGGAATCTATTTTTTTTAAACCATTTAAGTGGTATCCAGATCGGTGAGTTATGTAGAACATAAAGTAACTGTGAGGCCCAAAACATTTTAATTAAATTTACACGCCCTACCACCGATAAAGTTAATTTAGTCCATACTCTACTCTTCACCTTAAATTTATCCAATATAGGGATTACGTTATAATTTATATATTCCCTTATGTTAGAGGAAACCCATATTCCCAGGTATTTAAAGGAAATAACAGCCTGTATTTTATGATCTATCTGGGCTAAAGCTGGTGTTTAATCATCAACTGGCAATAGCACTATTTTTTCCCAGTTTATAACAAACCCAGAGAAACTGCCAAAGGTCTTAATCAGTTTTATCGCAGATGTCAGGGATTGATCTGTATCTCCCAGGAATAGTAAAGCATCATCTGCGTACAAGGAAATTTTGTCTGCTCTTCCTCCTCTCTCAAATCCCCTGACAGTGGTTGTTTGTCTAATTGCTATTGCCAGTGGTTCTATAGCCAATGCAAATAGCATCGGTGATAGTGGGCACCCCTGCCTAGTACCTCTGGACAGAGAGAAATATTCTGATAATGAGACATTTATTTGTATACATGCTCGTGGAGCTGAATACATTAATCTAATCCACTTTATGAATCCTCTACTCAACTAAAACTTCTCTAGAACCTCCCATAAATATGTCCACTCAACGTAGTCAAATGCATTGGCTGCGTCTAGGGAGAGAGGAGCTCTTTTTCCCACATTGTCTGATGGTATTTGTAAATTGAGAAATGACCTTCTCAAATTTATTGTTGTGGATCTTCCTGGTATGAAGCCTGATTGATCCAAATGTATCAACTTGTGTATGACTTTATTTACTCTAGATGCTAAGACCCTTGCCAGATTCGTAGCATCAGAATTTAACAATGAAATTGGGCGATAGGACTCTGGCAATAAATAATCCTTATCTGGCTTGGGTAGTACTATAATTCAGGCATCATTCATAAATTCCAGAAGCTTAAATGATGCATGTGCATGATTCAACCCTTTCAACAGTTCTGGCGACAAAATATATTTTTGTCGTACTTCTACAGACAAAAGAGTTTCCCATTCCCTGCTTGTCTTTTTAAATCTAACTATAGCCTTTATTAGTAACCCTCTTAAAAATGCCTTCATAGTGTCCCATACCAACTGTGGGGTTGTTGAGTCGGCATTATCAATAAAAAAATCCGTAAGCAATTGTCGCATGGGTTCCCCCTGGCCTAATACCTGTAACCATGAGGCATTCATACGCCAGTAACTTTTATTGCGTGGTTTAATTTTATTTATGGTCAGCAAAACTGGTGAATGATCCGATATCCTCCTTGCCAGACACTGTATATTTGATACCAAAGGAAGCATTAGTTCCATGCCCAGAGCCAAATCAATCCTAGATAAAGTACCATAAGTCAAAGAACAACGAGTATAAGCATGTATTCCAGGAGTGAGAAGGCTCCACATATCACACAGACCTATTTCCTGCAGGTATCTCACAAAGGGGGTTTCCAACTTTGGACCCGCCGGATAACGATCCATACTCGCATCACAAACATTATTAAAATCCCCCATTATCATTATTGGGATACCAGGATATTCAGCCAAATATATACTAATCCTCCGTAATATCTCTGAATTATACGGTGGTGGAACATACACTGATCCTATTATACATGCAGTGGTAAACAAGAAGAATACTAATAGGACATATCTACCCTGGGGATAAATCAAAGTCTGTCTGCAGGAGAATTGTATCCTGATGGATATTTAAACACTGACACCTCTAGAAACTGTAGAGAATACTGAATGGTAGTGAGTAAAATACTTTGCATGTTGTAATAAAGAGATAGTATCCTTTGTAAGATGTGTTTCCTGCAGGCAGACTATTGATGAGTTATATTGCTCCATAATAGAAAAAATAACTCTTTTTTTAACCGGATCCTTCAATCCGATCACATTCCAAGATATTAATGCAAGCTCATTCACCATTATCCCTATCTATAGCCACCGGTATAAAGGTATATAATAAACATAGCTGTTCCATTTTACTTTCTCTAGAAGGATATGCAACAATAAACATAAACAAAATCTTCAAGTATAAATGATAGCTCATCTTAGCCACGGCGTAGCCCATCACAAAATTGAAATATGAAAGGCCCAAAAAAGGGAGAGGGAGATAAAAAAACAAATACTTTCATAAAACAATTTTCCCAAGAAAAAAAAAGGGGGTACAAAATAAAAAGAAAACTATTCCGGGCCTAAATGTGAACACACATCCAGCTGAAACACACTCCCCCTGCATTTAGCCTATAGTAATTAGGACACAAAAATGGAAAAGGATTAACATCTTATCAATTGGATATGTCCCTACAGCTAGAAGACAGCTGTTGCTCTTTTTTATCCAGCCATATTGTGGTCATCTTAGAGTTGTCGAAAAAAATTGTCTCGTCCTTAATAGCAATCCTCAACTTGCCAGGGTATAACATTCCATACGATATTTGAATAAAGAAATCATTTATCTTTTAGTTGTTGGTGCTTTTATACCTTTTGGTGTGGGCACAAGTACCTTATTATTCATCATACAATATTTGAAGCTTGTGAAGATGTTTTTTAACTTCTGTATATTTAGCCCTCATTTTCTGTATTTCAATTGAGTAATCTGGGTAAAGGAAATTTTTGAGCCCTTTACATCTATATTACCCTTTATTTGTGCCAGGGCCAGGATTTTGTCTCTGTCTCTAAAGAGTAGCATTTTTACTATAAATGGGCGTGGAAATTTTCCAGGAGGAGGGGGTCTTGATGGTATCCTATGTGCACGCTCAACAGAGAAAAAATGAAGAAAAATGCTTTTTTATCAAAAATCTCCAGCAACCATTGTTCCTTGAAATCTACAGAATTTCTTCCTTCTATTTGTTCAGGAAGGCCCAATATCCTCACGTTATTTCTTCAGAGCCTGTTTTATAAATTATATATGTAATTAGCGTGATGTTTCAACTGTAGTCCCACCACTTTGAGGTCATGCTGCATAAAAGCTAGGGTATCTTCAACATTACTGACTCTATCCTCCACAGTCATCGTGTGCTCTTGCACTTTTCCATTTCATGACGTATAATAGTAACTTCTTCACTTACTGTAAGTACTGAAATTGAATTGATAACACACTTAGTGTAGTGTTACATATCTGTACTGTTTGGAATACATCTTTTAGAGTTGGCTCTCCCCCCTGTACATTTTGTATAGTCTTTTTATTGACAGTTTTATTTCCTTTCTTCTTTACCTCCTCCTCACTTCTCCTCTGTACAAACCTCAATCTTCTGTACCTTTGCGTGTGTAGGCTCCGGGATCAACTCCTGAAAATCTTGCTTCTCCAATATCTGCACAGGTATATGCTGTGTGTGCTGTATTTCCAAAGGTTTCATGGTTATATTTCCTACAGAGCTTTGTGATTTCTCCCCCAAACCTTTGTCTTTTATTGGTATCCATTGTGAGGACGGATCATTACTATCAGGGGCGCCCTGGGCCGGCGTTGTTCCTTTCCCTGTATTCCCTATCTGCATAGCTCTAGTAGTTATCTCAAGCTTCAGATTCACACCAAATCTTACAGCTCAGATATTTCAGGCTCCAGAGATGCCCTTGTGCCGTAACTACAAAGAATTAATTACAGTTCAATACAGTTCAGCACGGTTTAGCACTGTTCAGCACCGTTCAGCACAATTTAGCACTGTTCAGCACAGCACAGCACAGCATAGTTCAGTATGGTTTAGCACAGCATCGCCCAGCACTGTTCAGCACAATTCCACACTGTTCAGTGCTGCTCAGTACAGTTCAGCACAGTTCACCACCGTTCAGCACTGAACAGCACAATTCAGCACCGTTCAGCACAATTCAGCACTGTTCAACACTGTTCAGCACAGTTTTGTGGGAGTTACAGTGGGAGCCAGAAGTGCAGAAAGCCCAAGAAGAAGAGGTGGAAAAGATGGAGACACTGGGTGCCAAGACCAAGGTGGACGCTTTGGCGAGCCATAAGAAGAGAAGGGCTAAGAAATTGAAAGTAGAGACAGCTGGGATTGAAACACCTAACCCCTTTGAGGTCCTAGGGGATGTTTGAGTGGAGGTAGAATCACCAGCACGAAGTCCAGGGACTCGAGAAATTTTTCAGCCGGCCACATTGTCGCCTAGTCAGGAGTTTTTGGATGATGAAAGCGTTATGGCCCTGAGGAATGTGTGTCAGTTTTCTGGCTTAAGTGATAGGTCTGGGGGTGAATGATGCACATCTTCATGTGAATGAGCATCAAGCTGGTGTCCCTCAATGTGAGGGGTTTTGGGTCTCCTGCTAGACAATGTGCTGTTTTTGAGGACTTGAAGGTCAATGGAGGAGACATCATCTGTCTACAGAAGTGTTTTTTTAATCGACCGCCCAAGCCTCCGGAGTGGGTGGTGGATTGCTTATGGTCGGCAGTTGGGGAAAATAGGAATGCTGGGGTAGGCATTATCATTACAAATAGAAATATTTGCATTATGTCTCATGTTGTATTAGTGCCAGGAAGATTAATTATGGCAGATTTAATTTTGTTTAACCAGAAGTTTAGGCTTTTTAATTTATATGCTCCTGTGAATAGCCAGAAACGTCTTAAGTTTTTTGAAGTTACATGCAGTGGGAAGGAGACCTAGTGTGATCATGGGTTTTTTTAATACGACCTGATTTGGGAAAGATCGGATAGGAGTAGCGGAGACTAAGATGTAGGTAGCACTATGCTGAATGGGGTAATTCAGGACTTGCATCTCAATGATGCTCATACTGTTCTGGGTTTGGTCGATCCATATTTCACTTTTTTTTCGGAGTGTGGGTGCACCAAATCCAGAATTGATTTATGTTTGTTTTCTGATGCGTTCAAATGTGTTAATGTTAAACACAGGCCAGTAATTTCTTCAGACCATGTGGCAGTGTATGTTGATTTGAGTATGGGAGATAGTATTAAGTTTGGTTTAGGGGTATGGAGGTTAAATAGTTTATTGTTGCAGCACGAGCATGTCAAAGCCCATTTTAGTAAGGTATATAGTAGATGGGTTAATAGGAAAAAAGATTTTAGTAATATTTTGGGTTGGTGGGATTGGGTCAAAAGGAAAATTAAATTATTTTTTCAAAAAAAGAGTAGGGATAAAAGTAGCAGTGAGAAATGGAGATATTCTCAGTTACAAGTCAGGTTGGCTACATTATATTAATTTAGAAATATGGGCTATGACATGGCCGATGAAATAGTCCATGTTAGGAAGAGGATTAAAGAGGTATTGAAAGAGGAAAACAAATTATTTTTCAAGTGAGAGTTAAACACCTGGAGCAGGATGAAAAGTGTTCTAGATTTTTTTCAAGAGGGTTTATAAGGAAAAAGGAGTGTTTGAGGGTGTGTATGATGAAGGTAGGGAATGTAAGGGAGAGAATGTGCTGGAATGCGTGACTACATTTTATGAACGATTGTATGAGGGAGTGTGTGTTGATGAGTCAGATACTAGAATGTTTGATAAGGTTTTTTTGCAGAAAGCGGTGAATGAGCAGGATGTGTGGGAAGCTGTGGCAAGCATGGGGGCGAATAAAACCCCGACTTGAGTTTTTTAAATTGTTTTGGGATATTAAGCGGGATGTGGTTGAGTTATTTAGTTACATTATGAGGGAAGGCATGATATCCAAATCTGAGAGGGGGTAGTGGTATTAATTTATAAGAAGGGGGATAAGATGGATATTCAAAATTGGAGGCCTATCTCCTTACTAAATTCAGACTACAAGGTCTTTGCAAAGATGGTGGCGAGGAGATTATCTAAGGTCATTAGTAGGATGGTTAGCGAGATGCAGGCCTGTGCAGTGCCGGGTCGAATGATCTCGGAGAATTTAATTTTAGTTAGGAATATAATACATTTTTGTAAAGATAGGAATAGTTTGATTATCCTGACATCGTTTGACCTTGAGAAGGCATACAATAAAGCAAATCATGGGTTTTTGTGGGAGGTTTTGAAGCGGATGGGTATACCACAGCTGCTCATTAATGTAATAAAAGGGTTGCATTGGGGGATCAGTAGTCGGGTTCTGGTTAATGGGAGTTTGGGGCGGGCTTTTTTGGTTAAATCTGGGGTGAGACAGGGGTGCCCCCTGTCCCCTATTCTCTTTATTTGTTTTATTGATCCACTGTTAAGGATGATACAGAGGGATAAGGTGGTGAGGGGCTTTTTGGTGCCTGGGAGTGGGAGGAAAATTGTGAAATGTTTAGGCTATATGGATGACGTGGTGGCAGTGTGTCAGTCGGTGGTGGGCGTAAGAAGGGTGAAGTTACTTTTGTCAATTTTTTGAGTATGTGCGGAAATTGAGTGTGAATTGGAATAAGTGTAGTTTGGGTGTGTATGGAAGACAAGTGGAATGTGTGGATGATCAGGTTGGGAAGGTTGAGGATGGAGTGAGGATTTTGGGTATTGTTTGACTATGGAATGAAAGGGGAAGTGTGCTAGAATGAAGTGGGAGAAAAGATGGGAGCCAAGAAGTTGAGGTTTTGGTGTCTAAGAAAATTGTCCCTTTATGGGAAAGTTTTAGTAGTCAAGGCAGTAATCTTACCTTTAATTTTGTATACAAGTAATATCTTCCCTCCTGGGGAGATAAGATTGAGGAAAATTAATAAGGTATTGTTTATCTTTTTATGGGGGTCGAAAATGGAAAGAGTTAAGAGAGAATGTGTGTAGACGTGAATGTAATGGTGGGTTGAGTTTTCCGAATGTGAGAGTTTTTGTTTTTTTTTTGTTAAATGTTTTTATTGGTTTTTACACAAAAGTAACAATAACAAGTACAGAGGAGGGAGAGAATCGTACAAGATTAAGTAAAAGTAAAATACAGTTCTGTATGCTGTTGCGGACGCAGCCGCTGAACTCTTGAGCGAGAAAGGTAAATCATTATATTTAAATTGTAATATTAGATCATATAGTTAGGGGGAAAATTCCGTGAAGTTTGGGAGAATCTATACAATAGATATTGTAGGCGTAGATAGAAGATCGCAAAAGGGATTTGTAGAGGGTGAGATGGGAGAGTAGTAGTGTGTGTGTTGACGTAAGTATTGTCAGCTGAGAGTAATATTCTTGTGATTGTCGATTTGAGTTTGGGGGTATGGGGATTCTTCAATAACAGAGGGGAAAGTGAAAGGAACAGTATTTATCCAGGGTAAGGAAATAAGCGTTATGTTAGTCTTTATCACAATAACCGTGGTGTTATGTAAAATATTGTTTGTATTCGTCAGTGGTGGTGAAGTGAATCCAGCATGTCCATGTTTTGATGAACTTAGGTTGTGTTTCTTTGGCCTGATGTATGAGGTCTTCCATGACCATCGTTTTTTGTATGCGTGTGAACCAGTCTGTGATGGATGGTTGGTCTGTGGAGCGCCATTTGAGAGGGATACAAAGCTTAGCAGCGTTCACCATGTGCATGGCCAGAGATCGGAGGTAGGTTGACAGTGGCAATTTGGAATGATGGAGCAGGAGTGTTGCAGGGTTGAAGTCTAGCGTGTAAGTTGTTATCTTGCTGATTAGTTTGTGTACTTCTGCCCAAAAGGGTTGAATTTTCGTGCAGGACCACCAGACATGTAGGAACGATCCAATCTCAGTTTTGCATCTCCAACATGTTTGGGTAATTGACGGGTCAATATGATGCAGTGTCAGTGGTGATCTGTACCATCTTGATAATATTTTAAAGGCGTTTTCCTGTACTTGCACATTAATTGATCCTTTGTGGGCCAAGGTATATATTTTTTCCCATTCTGCGTCAGTGAGGGTTATTGAGAGGTCCTGTTCCCATTGTCTGGTGGTCCAGTGTTTCGACGGTGTACGGGTTGTGAATAGGAGTGCATATGTCTGGGATATCAGATGTTTTTGGGGGTCTTCACTTTCGCATAAGTTTTCAAATGTGGTGGTATGTCTGGACCAGTCCGGTTTAGGTTTAGGTTTGTCAAAGAAGTGTCTCAGTTGGACGTACGTCCAGAATGGGAAAGAGTTCAAGTTCATTTTTGAAGCGAGTGCTGTTTGGGACAAGAATTGATTTCTGTCGAAAAAATGTTTAGCTTTTACAGTAGGGTGAGGCCAGCGATCTGCTAAGAAGGTGGGGTGCATTCCCGGCAGAAAGTCTGGGTTCATCCGTAATGGGGTCAATGGGCCCTTAGGTGAGGAAATTTTATGTAGTTTACAAGTTGTGTGGAAGGTGGCTAGTGTGGGGTTGATTAATGGATGACGTTTGGATTCAGGAGAGATCTTGGAGTTGGTGATCCAGGGGAGATGAGACAGAGGGAGATCTGAGAATGATTGCTCTATGTGAATCCAGTCTTTATGTGTAGTGTATGTTCCAATCAATTATTCTTGTAAGATGGCACGCTTGCTGGTATTTGCGTAGATCGGGAAGGCCAATGCCTCCTACAATTTTGGGGGCAGTCAGTCTCTGGAAGCTTAGTCTCGGTCGTAGTTTGGCCCATACAAATGACGTACAGGCTTTTTGATAGGTGGAGAAGAATGTCTTCGGGAGCTTAATGGGAATAGTTTGCAAAATATATAGAAGTCGGGGCAAGATATTCATTTTGATTATTGCGGCCCTGCCGAACCAGGAAAACAGTCCCGAGGACCATTTTTTTAAGTCTAATTGTATTTTTTGTAAGATTGCTGCATGGTTTAGGGCTTATAGGTCGTTCAAGGAGGTCGGTAATAGAATGCCTAGATATTGAATTGCTTTATCATTCCACGAGAACGGGTAGTTGAGTTGGCATTGGCGACATATCTTAGGGTCGATGGTAATATTCAGGGCTGTCGATTTCGAGTAATTTATTTGAAGGTTGGAGAGGGTATGAAAAATGTTAAAGTCTTTGAGTAGGTTGGGTATTGTCGTGAGGGGGTCGGTGAGAAATAGGAGTATGTCGTCTGCAAAGGCAGCTACTTTGTATGTGCGTTTTTTGATGGTAATTCCCTTAATGTCTTGATTGGCTCTCAGACGTCGCAGGAAAGGTTCTAGGGATAGGATAAAAATTAAGGGGGAGAGTGGGCAACCCTGACGGGTTCCATTCGACACGGAGAAGGCGTCCGACAGGTGGCCGTTTACATGGACCTTGGCAGTAGGGTTTGAGTAGAGGGCTGAAATGAAATTAAGCATCATTGGGGGAAGACCGATCATCCGTAGGGTTTCTGACATATAGTCCCAGGCCACCCTATCAAACGCCTTCTCCGCGTCGAGAGAAAGCATAAATCCGCTTGAGCGGTTGGATGTGAGCCAGTGGTGGATATTAAGAGCTTTTAGAGTATTATCTCTTGCTTCTCTTCCTGGAACGAAGCCGACCTGGTCTAGACTAATAAGTTGGGGCAAAAGTGGTAAGATACGGTTAGCTAAGGTCTTTGCATACCATTTCAAGTCCACATTGAGAAGCGAGATAGGTCTGTAGTTGGTAACAAGGGAAGGGTCTTTGTTTGGTTTTGGGATTACAGCTATATGAGCAGTTAGAAGGTCTCGAGGCGGTGTCGTAGGGGTTGCGAAGGAATTAAAGGCTTTTAGGAAGAAGGGGGTGAGTGTTTCTGCATAAGTTTTGTAGTATCCGACTGTCAAGCTGTCGGGGCCGGGGCTTTTACCTGAGTTTAGTTGTTTCAAAGCTAGGTCTATTTCTTCTTTGGTGAGGGGGGATGCTAGATCTTGAGCAGCTGAATCCGAGATAGGGGTGGGGCCATATTGTCGCAGAAAGTCGATTATCATTTCCGTTCGTTTGTTTTTATCTGCGGAAGAGTTAGAGGGGTGAAGATTATATAGTTTACTATAGTAGTGTACAAACTGTTGTGCTATGTCTGGGGTTTTGGTAAGTTTGCTTCCCGTGGGATCAGTGATGGAGTGAATCGTTGTGTGAGCTCTTGTCACTTGTAAGGCCCGAGCTAACATTTTACTGGCTTTATTGCCATGTTCATAGAACGTTTTTTTGGAGAGGATATATTTACGTCGGATTTGGGTGTCTAGTATGTCTAATAGATCCTTTCTAGCTTGAAGTAGTTCTGTCATAGTGGAGAGGGCTTGGGTTTGTTTATGAGCATTTTCTAGTCGATGGATTTTATTGATGAGGTCTGAGTATTGTTTTCTACGTGTTCGATTGCGTTTAGCCGCCGCTGCGATTAATATGCCCCTGATTACACATTTGTGTGTTTCCCATATAGTAAGTGGGGACATGTCCGTCGAAACATTCTCTTGAAAGAAATGCTTGAGGTTGGATTCGACCTCAGTCATGATGGAAGGGTCATTCAGTAGTGATGGGTCTAGTTTCCATGTTTGTGAGCGGGGTGTCGTGTTTGGGATTTGAAGTGTAAGAGAAGTGGGGTGATGGTCGGAGAGAAGCATTGGGTCAATTGAGGCGTGGTGGATTAGAGATAAGTCTTTTTGTGTTAGAAAGATGTAGTCTATTCTTGAATATTTGTCGTGGGGGGCGGAATAAAATGTGAAGTCTTTATCATTTGGGTTCAGGGTACGCCAGGAGTCATGCAGTAATAGTTGATTGAGTAAAGATTTAATCGTCTTAAGGGCCGAATATGGGAGTGAGGAGGAGCCTGTGGATGTGTCGTGGATCGGGTTGAGCGGAACATTGAAGTCTCCCCCCAGGATGAGGGTACCTTCTTGGAAGGTCGTAAGTGTCTCTGTGATTTTCCGAAAGAAAGGTACCTGACCACAATTGGGGGCGTATATGTTCGCTAAGGTGAACTTCCTATTGAGGAGGGAGCCTTTAAGAAAGAGGTATCTGCCGTTCTCGTCTATTAGAGAGTCCGTGATTTGAATGGGGCAGGATTTGGCGATAAGTATGGAGACTCCTTTTGTTTTGTGTAACGGGTTGGTAGCGTGGTATACCGTGGGATATCGGTGGTTTTGTAATTTTGGAGTAGAGTCGGATCTGAAGTGTGTTTCTTGAAGGAAAACAATATCAGCTTTGTTTTGGTGCATAGTGAGGAGTAGTTTGGAGCGTTTCTCTGGTATGTTGAGGCCTTTTATGTTTAGTGATATAAGTTTGAGTTTGGTGCTATGAGTGTTTTTGGACGGATTCGTCATTGTAGGGGTGTGCGAGTGTATTTAGAAGGGTAGTACTTGCTGCTATGGAGGAAGTGATAGGATGGGTTGAGAGATATGTGCGTGCGGGTAGGGAAGGTCAGGGGACAGGGGTCCGGGAGGGTGAGCAATGCCGGTAATAAGTGTGTCCTCAATCACCAAAGTCAGTGACAAGGGACACAATAATTTACTAACCGGATAAGGTCAGTGGTGTGTGTAGATTTGTATGTATGAGGTGCTGTTTAAGATTCGCTTGACCACTGTGTGGGAGTTGGTTTATCTATCAAGAGATGTCTACTATAGGTGAAAAAATCTGTCAGAGCAGTCCAGCCCACCATCAGCCTTATTTTATATATGTGGTTGAGCAGGGGAGACAAGTATGTGGTACTCATGTTGGGAAATTAGGCAGAATGAGGTCACTGGGATGATAGGGAAATCAGTAATTATTGTTGGCGAGATATTCAGATAGTTTCTTATATCGGTGTTTATGTATACTTTAGATTGAGTGGGGGCGAACGAATTTTCGGAGGGTGTTTATGGGTGCAGTCTTATCGGAGAGGGGGAAAAGACACAAAGAAAGAAAACCTTAAAAAACATTGTTTCATTAGTAAATAAACATCTATTACTAGATATCTGATTAATATAGTAGTCTTGCCTAAGTCTGAGTAAGCAAGGTAACATAATATACGTGGTGACACTCTCGTTTATTAACATAACTATGTTTGAATAGAGTGGTTATCAAAAGGCAACATAGCTAGCTTAACCCGTGTGATGCGTGTATATAGGCAGAGGTAGTAAGCCCATGTAAAAACAGTATTTCAGAACTATAATAATCTTGAAATTGTTCGTGTGTGTAGATCCGTAAGGGGTTGACGGGGTTTGCTGAGTACCATATTAAGTGTATTCCTCTGGTGTTTTGTAGTTTAAAGATAAATGGTATGTAGCATGTTGATGGTGTTGTTAGTCTTGTTTGTGTCGGTCTACATTAGTAAATGAGGGTATACAATTGTGGAAAGGGTGTGTTCAGAGCCAGTAGGTGGCAGTAAAGAGCCCATTCGTTGAGAAGTCGTCATTGTAGAAGAGTGGGTTTGGTATTAGGATTGTGTAAGAAATCCTCATCATCTCCTGTGTTATCAGTGTGTGTTCTCATGTGCCAATGTCAGGAGCATATGTGTATGTGGCAACTTCAGGTACAAGCAGCATAGTGAGGGGGGATCAGTTCCCTGCTGTTATGTGAGCCTATTGACAGAGGAGAGGGACCGGTTATGATAGTGATAGTGATAAATATCATATCTTGTTGCACTCAATATGCTGGTAAGGGTTAGGGGTGTATGCTATATTCTTTGTTGATTTTGTCTGTGGTTGCGTATGGGGTGTAGTGGGGTATAGGGTTTAACAGAGTACAAGCATTTTGGCCGAATGGCCAGTAGATGGTAGCAGAGAGCGAAACTGCAGAGAGTGTGTTGTGGGTTAAGGAGCTATGCGGTGCAGTGAAGAAGTTTGGATAATGATTGTGCCTGAGATGTGTGTTTGATATGACGTCAATATGTGGTGAAGTGTAATTGTGTCTTCCTGAAACAGGAGGTAGTGACCACTTAAAACTTCTAACATAAACTTATAACATCTAATATGTTACCCTTCGGTTTTTGCACATTTGTACAGAACATCTGTACTCGTTAAGTTCTGCAGAGCCCGTGTCGTAGGTCCCGGTCTCGAAGCGGAATAACAGTGTGTACCAGCATCTTTTAATGAGTACCGGAGGTATGTATCATGGGGCTTAAACGGGCTGTGGTGAGGAACGGAATCTGCAGTCGCCCCGGACCGGCGGTCCTTCAAGGAAGATGAGCAACAAAGGGGGACATGGTAAGGCGTCTCAGTTCAATGTCAGTCAAATGTCCGTAATCTTTTGTAGGCCCCAACAGAGGCAGGCAATGCGTATTTGGGAAGGATCCGTGCGGGAAGGAAGGTCGGGTCTCGGATGATACTGCATAGCATTCTGGTGAAGCGGTCATTCCATTGCAGAGTGTCGGTAAATGCAGAAGAGGTAGTCGATACAGGGTCAGGAATCTGTAAAAAGGAGGAGGTGGTAGAGGTGTAGTAGTGGCTGTACGCGGTAGCGTCTGGGAAGGATATTGTATTTCAGGGGCCTAGGGCTGTGTTAACGATCACGGCGGGCTCTTCTAGGCAGTGACGCTGTCATGGGGCTGGGAGGCGGGTGCCGGGATCCTCCTGAAGGGCTTGGTCTGATCGGTGAGGGCGATCTGCGTCGTCGGAAGCTGGTGTTGTGGGCATCCATCGGTTCTTCTGCTGGAGAGTGGCGGTTGTGAGGCAAGATGTTGAATTCCTCATACCAATGCGGGACCGACACCAGCGGAATGTCTAAGGTGCGGCAGAATCCATCGAGGTCCTCTGGAACTCTCAGTAGGGCAGAGCGGCCTTGATGGGAGGCAGAGAGGCCGAACGGGAACTTCCATCGGTAGCGGATTCCGTTGTTTCGCAGGACGTCTAGTAAGGGTCGGAGGTCTTTGCGATGTCTCAGTGTGATCGCTGAAAGATCTTGATAGATCTGTATATGGTGATCCTCATATTCCAGCCGCGGTTTTTCTCTTGTATTCTTGAGGATTTCTTCCTTGATTGTGTAATCGTTTACAAAGCAGATGACATCCCGGGGGGGGGGTCTGCTTCTCTGCCCCTGGGACGGAGCGCCCTGTGTATTCGTTCCATAGCCACTGGAGTGTGATGAGGCCTATCGAGGAGTTTGTTGAAGAGGCCTGTGACAACTTGGAGAAGACGGTCCTGTTCCACAGACTCGGGTAGGCCTCTCACACTAAAGTTATGTCTTCTGCCCCGATTGTCGAGATCTTCAACATGTCGCTGAAGATCTCTAAGTTGCATAGTATGGGAGTTCACTGCATATTGAATCGCGTTTGTTGCTGAGCCTTGTAGTGCCACATCATCCTCGACACGCTGCACTCTCCCTGAAATAGCTTGTAGTTCGTGGCGTAGGTCCGAAATGGCAGAGAAGAGAGTGTCCTTAATGTCAGTTGCCACAGCTTGGAGATCTCGTAGACTCGGTTGACGGAGCGAAGTGCTGTCATTCTCTATTTGTGAGTTGTGAGGTATTGTTGGGGTGAGAAGAATACCAGTCAGTTCCTGGGAAGGATTTGAGGTGGGAAGAGGAGCCGCCATATTAGGCCTCTGGGTGCGGAATATCTCCGGAATAGTGTGATTCGTGCGGCCGGTAAGTTCTCTCGGGGAGCGGGAATGTGACTGCGAGTTTCCACGGGAGGAAGTTCCCATAGTGGGTAGTCAGGAAATGTCGGATGTCTCTAGTATTTGCTGATGTAAAGGCTGTGGTGAGCAGGAGCTGAGGAATCAAGCAGCCATCTTCTCTCAAGGCAAACCACGCCCCCCTAGAGAGAGTTTTTGTTAATGCATTATTGGTTCTGTGTGGTGAAAGTTTTGAGGAATGGTGGAGTGTGTGCTAGGATGATAGCTTTTTCAGGTGGGTGGTTGTTTAGGAGATGGGGGGTGGTTGGGAAGGGATTCAAGAATACCGGTGGCTTACGTGGTAGCATGCGACTACTGGGTATTGGAAAAGTTTAGGGTAGAGTTTAAGTTGGCAGATTTAGGAGAAGGAGAGAGGGATAAAGTGAAGGTGAGAAAGTGGTTGATAGAGGAGTATGTGTGTAACCTTAGGGGAGTTAATGCGTCAGTGACTGGGGAAGTATGGAAGAAAATGAGTATATATGGGGTGACAAATGTGCAGAGACAGATAGTATGGATGAGTTTGCATGACTGTTTGGCTACGAGGCTATTTATGAAAAGGAGGGATTCGCGTGTGTCTGATATTTGTCCGAGAATGAATTGTGGGGGTGTAGAAGACAGTGAGCATGTGTTCTGGGGGTGTGGTGTAGCGAAAGATGTGATCAATATGAGTCAAGATCTAGTGAAAGAAATAACAGGAGTGAAGGTGAGTGAGTGGAAAATGATGATGTATGGCTTGGGGAAACTGAAAAAAGATAAACAGAGTATTGTGGTTAGTGCTATGTGCATAAAAGGAAGTGTTGTGGGATGCACGCAACTTGTATGTATATAAAAATGTTTTGTTAAACAGTAAACAGTGTATAGGATTATGGCTAAGCAAGCTATACTTTTTTTTTCGTGTTGGATAAAAAGAAGGGTGAGGATGCTGAAGGCATCTGGAAATTTAAAAAATGGAGAATGTTGATTAAAAATTAAGTATTTTCCACGATGATGCAAGACCTTGTTGGAGACAGCGAATGAGCGTCAAGCTGAATAGTCTCTCGAGAGTTTTCTGAAGTGGAAAAAAAACAAAAAAGAGAGTACATTTGGTTGGCCTTATTGAGTTTCTAACACATGTATTTTCTATTTGTATTTTGTGTGTTATGTTGTTGCAAAACAGATGTGTTTTATGCAATTTATTTGTTACTTTGGTTTGCTGTTTCTTTTTTGGGTGGTGGTTATTTTACCATGAAATCTTTTTTATGTTGGAAATTTTTGTTGTTTTTATGTTCACTTTGATTTAACTGTCTGTGCTGCCTTGTTTTTAAAACGGAAAATTGTATACTCACCTTTCCGTAATTTTCCTTTCCTGACGCCTTTCCATGGCAGCACACGCTGGGTTGTGACTCCGCCCCCACAACCTGACAGGATTGGTTAGCTATAAGTTTGAAGGGGAGACACCCCGCTGCATTCTCTGTAAATATATCACCATAAAACGGGGTGGGAATCTGTGTGCTGCCATGGAAAGGCGTCAGGAAAGGAAAATTACGGAAAGGTGAGTATACAATTTTCCGTTTTCCTGACGCCTCCATGGCAGCACACGCTGGGAAATAACTCGCCAGTCGGGTGGGTGCAAGAAAATAATATTTATTCCTTATAATGCGGAAGAATTGGCTCTAACAACGGATCTACCGAAGTCTGCCATAGCCAAATGAGCAGAATCTACTCTATAGTGAGAAATAAACGTATGTCTGGAGGACCAGGTTGCTGCTTTGCAAATAGTCTCCGGTGAAACCCTGCAATACGCTGCCCAGGAGGTAGCCACTGCCCTGGTCGAGTGAGCCCTGATGCCTTCAGGAATTGCCATATGCCGCATGGAGTATGCCTTCTTGATGGACTTGACTAACCAGGGGGCGATAGTACGTGAGGTAGCCGCTTGACCTCGTCTGTTTCCATGTGGGATGACCATGAGGGTATCCGTCTTTCTAAAAGAATTCGTAGCTGTCAGGTAACTAATGATGGTAGTTTTAACATCCAGGGGATGAGGTTCACCCTGATCATTAGTGAAGGATGGTAAGACAATATCTTGGTTGTAATGGAAGGAAGTTGCTATCTTCGGGATGAAGTGGTCTGAAGGTCTTAGTACTACCTTATCAGGAAAGAATACCAAGTAAGGTTCTGATGCCATCAGTGCTTGGATCTCAGATACCCTCCTTGCTGATGTGATTGCAATGAGAAAGGATAGTTTTAGAGTCAGATCCCATAGAGATATTGATTCAGATGGAGTAAAAGGAGGATTGGTGAAGGCTTCAAGAACTATTGAGAGATCCCATGATGGAAAAACTGGTTTCTTAGGAGGTTTGATTTTCAGGCAGGCTCTCAGGAATTGGATAACCAGCGGATGTAATGCCCATCTGGTGCCTGTTTTGGCCGACAAAGCAGATACTTGTACCTTAAGGGTACTTGAACTTAGACCTTTGTTGATTCCTGATTGGGGGAATTCTAGGATTTGAGAAGGTTCTGGAGCAATAGGATCCCATCCCTTCTGCTGCGCCATTCTAAAGAATTGGTTCCAAATTCTTGTATAGGTGGTGTTGGTGGTGCTCTTCCTGGCTTGCATCAAAGTCGATATTACTTCCTGTGAGCAGCCTTGTTCCCTTAACCTAACCCTTTCAACTTCCATGCTGTCAGATGTAGTTTCTCTGGAGCTGGATGTAGGAATTGGCCTTGAAATAGCAGATCCGGCGTTACCGGAAGGAGGAATGGAGGTTGAAGGCTGAGCTGCAATAGTGTCGTGAACCATGGTCTTCTCGGCCAAAGAGGAATTATCGCGATTACCGTGGCTGAAGATCTCCGAAGCCTGGACAGAAATCTCGCAATTAGCGGAGTTGGCGGGAATATGTACCCCAACTTGAAGTTCCAGGGGTGAATTAGACAATCTATCCCCTCGGCTGAAGGGAAAGATGCTCTGGACAGGAACCTCCGACACTTCGTATTCGCCGGAGTAGCTGCTAAGTCAATCTCTGGTACTCCCCATGTCTCCGTAAGAAGAGAAAAGGCCTGGAGACTCAGGGACCATTCGTTGTTCGAAAGGGTTTCTCGACTCAGGTAATCGGCTAACATGTTCTGTGCCGCAGGAACATATATTGCTTTTAGATCTGCTAGGTGTGCCTGTGCCCATTCCAAGATAGGGCGGACTTCCTCCATCAATGTGAGACTCTTGGTACCCCCTTGCCTCTGGATGTAGGACACTGCCACCTTGTTGTCCATCCGAATAAGCACGTTCTTCCCTCTGAGGACTGGTGCAAATGCCATGAGGGCCTGGAAGGCTGCTCTGAGTTCCAGTATATTCGATACTAAATCCTGGCCCCGGAACTGCCATCGGCCCTGCGCTGCTTGATCTTGACAGTGAGCTCCCCAGCCGCTCTGACAGGCGTCCGAGGTGACTTATCGGATCTGGGGGAACTATCAGTTTGTATTTCCTGAGGTTGGTCAAGTGTGTCCACCACCACACTGATTGCTTCATTGGTCTGGAGATGGTAATGGTCTGACGCATCGATACTCCATCCCACTGCCTCAGAAAGGAGTTTTGGAGGATTCTCATGTGTCATTGTGACCATTGCACCATGGGCAGGGTTGCAGCCATAGACCCTAGCACACTTAAGCAGATTCTGGCTGGAAGATGCCTCGCTGATAGTAACCTCCACATCTTCTGTACTAGAGGCTGAATCTTCTCCTGAGGAAGTTGTACCATGTTCAATTTGGTGTTCAGATCTGCTCCCAAAAATACCATGTTTTGAGTGGGTTGTAAGCTGCTCTTTTTCCAGTTGACTAGCCAGCCGAAGTCTTGGAGAGTCGTGAGTAAGATCTTCTGATGGCATAGCAAGGTTTCTTGATCCTCTGCCAAGAGCAGGATGTCGTCCAAATAATGGTGGACTCGCAGACCCTTCTCCCTGAGGAATGCAACCAAGGGTAGAAGGACCTTGGTAAATGTCCTGGGAGCCGACGAGATGCCGAAAGGAAGGCACTGAAATTGGAAGTGGCTTTTGTTGATGGCAAATCGGAGGAATTTTTGAAAGGCGGGATGAATTGGAATATGTAGATAAGCGTCTGATAAATCTACTGAGAGCATCCAGTCGCCCAGGTTCACTGCCAGAAGTATAGACTGCAGACTCTCCATTTTGAAGGCCTCTGTTTTTATGTTCCTGTTGAGATTTTTTAAATCCAATACAGGACGTAAGTCTCCGGTCTTCTTTACCAAAAATAGTGGGGAATAGAACCCCCTCCCTTTTTGATCTGACGGAACTTCCAGTATTGCCCCTTTCTCCTTCAATTCCACTATATATTTTAATAGTAACTTCCTTTTGACTAGTGAAGATGGCAGTCTTGTTGATTGGAAGTGATTTTTTGGAATTTTGCCCATAAACTTCCACTTGTGTCCAAATTTGATCATGGAAAGAGTCCACTGGTCCTCTATATGGCTTGACCAAATCTGTGCAAAGTCCTTGAGCCTGGCGCCCACCTGTACTGAGTGGGCAGGCGAACCTTCAAAAAGACTTCTGCTGCTCCCCTACCGGGGTAGGCTTGGACTTCTGCATCCTTAGGAAGGAAGGTCTTGTGTTCTTCCAGTCGCTTCTAAATTCCCTACCAGGACGGTAGGATCTAGCTTCCCTATATTTCTCAGGAAGGTTGCGCCTGAAGAAGGAACCCTTTTGGGCCTTGGGTCTTCTATCTGAGGGAATTAATCCCGACTTCCCTCCTGTTACCTTCGAAATAGCGGTGTCCAATTTAGACCCGAACAGGTTTGAGCCATCATATGGAATTCTGCACCAGTTTGTTTTGGATGCAGTATCGGCCATCCATGGTTTCAGCCACAAGGCCCTTCTTGCTGTGACTGAGGCTAGCATTGATCTCGCCGAGGATCTTATAATATCTACTGAGGCTTCTGCTACGAAGTCACCTGCTAACTTGATCTCCTGAAGAGAAGATATTATTTTATCTATTTCAGTCCCGTCTTGCAGATCCTTCTCAACCTTGGTTGCCCAACCTGATATGGCTTTGGCCACTGCTGCTGTGGTAATTGCTGGTCTGCATGCGCCCCCAGCAGTGGAGTATGCTTTCTTCAATTCTAGATCCAATTTCCGATCCAGAACATCCCGAAAGGAAACTGCGTCTTCAATAGGCAGAGTGACATGCCATGCAAGACGCATCAAGGAGGAGTCGACTACTGGAGCGTTCATCAATGTTTTGACTTTTGACTCTTTCAGAGGATACATTTTTGTCAGTCTGTTGGTGAGACTGGACCGCTTATCAGATCTTTCCCACTCATCTTTAATTAGATCCTCCAGTTCACCTATAAAAGGGAAATTTTCTGGTTCTTTCCTTAAATTTGGGAAATATTTCCAGACTTTCTACGGTTCCTCTTTATCTTCTTCCCAGCCTATTGCTTCTTTGACTGACTTTGCGAAAGGCTGTACCAGGGAAAAATCAAAACCTGCTGATATGTCCTGGTCCTCATCTCCTGAGGAGGGTTCTGATGCCTGGGGTTGGCGGTCATCCGCCACCGATGTGCTAGGCGTAGTGGTGCTGTTGTCTCCCTTATGGATTCCCGCACAGATTCTCTTATGAGCTCCGTAGCCATTGCTGCGTCTAGCTCTTTGTCCTTTGCTGCCTCATTGAAGCAGGATCTGCAGACTAGTTTATCTGGCAAGGCTGGTGCGCCGCATACCCAGCAAGCGTTTGTTGCAGGACGGGTGTGGCGGCTTTGGCAGTGCGATGAAGGTGACCGTCTGCGGTGTGACCGACTGTGACGGGAGCGGCTGCGTCTTGAGCGGCTGTGACATGAGCGGCTATGTCTTCGGTGGCGAGAAGAGGATCTTGAGCGGCTTCTGTGGGACTTTTTGCTTGACCCATGGCTTGATCTCCTCTCACGCCTGGAACTTGCGGCTCTTGACCTGGTGGGGCTGCCAAAAACGCAGCGTTAGTGGTTGGCTCTCTTTTTTCTCTCCCCTTCTTCAATACTTACCAATGACGAATAGCCTCTTACCTCGTTTGCTGATGGTGGTCTGCGCGGGCAGTGATAGTAGACATTGTAGACTGAAGGAAAATAAGAGAAAGGAAAAAAGTTTTTTTTTTTTTTTAAAACTTACTCTTTCTTTTTAAAAATTTTTTTTTTTTTGGAAGGCTAAATCGAATAAATTGACTTACCTGGTCTTGCTGAGTCGTTTTCTGGCAAAGCAGTTGAACGCCGGTGAACATTCAGGTATTTGTGATACTGCTCCGCAAAAAACACAGAAATGCCTGTGTTTTTAAATCTGCCGCCGCCGTCGCGGCAAAATGACGCTCCCGCGCATTGCGCAGAGCGTCCCGAGTGCCTCGGCGCCATCTTGGAGAAGGGCATTACCTTCCCACTGTGGGGACACCCAAATTTTAGTGTTAGGACCACAGATTACAGGGTGCCGTGACGTGGCTCTGTGGCTTACGCATGCAAATGCGTGCGGACTGAACCCCTGTTTTTAACACAAACTTTTAGACAGGTCAATTGGTTGTCTGCAAGCTGGTGGTAAGTAGGCTTGGAATTTTTTCCTGGGCATTCCCCAGGTTTTGTTGTTATCTGTTTGTGGCCTTCCAATGCCTCTTACTGTGATAGCCAGCTATAAGTGAGGGTGGTGGCAAGTTTTTTGCAATCACGTGGGTGTGTGTATCGGTCCAGCAACGCACCAGCACCTTTGCAGCCATTGTGCTACCTGCTGGGTGTTTGGTGTGTCCTGTACCTTTAAGAAGGGGTGGGCTCCCTTCAGTCCACCTGCCCTCACTTATCCATTAGAATGCATGTGCCTCCACTGTGGGGACACCCAAATTTTAGTGTTAGGACCACAGATTACAGGGTGCCGTGCCGTGGCTCTGTGGCTTACGCATGCGTTTGCAAATGCGTGCGGACTGAACCCCTGTTTTTAACGCAAACTTTTAGACAGGTCAATTGGTTGTCTGCAAGCTGGTGGTAAGTAGGCTTGGAATTTTTTCCTGGGCATTCCCCAGGTTTTGTTGTTATCCAATTGCAGAGTGGAGGAGGCGGCCTCGGCGGCCATGACGGTTCCTACAGCGGTGGACAGCAAGTGCCAGCAAGCCCCCTAAGCAGAGAAACACCATAAGCAAACTACAGGCAAGGTACAGGCAAAAAGGAAAAGGAGACCACTGCAAAAATATGAAGCTTCTTTAAAGCTTACTGTGCCAGATGTCCGGACGCCCCCTGAGACCACCAGACCGGGGGTTCCCTCCATAGAAGCTCCTTTAGAGACTGTACAGGAGGGACTTCCAAACAGGAGAGGCTTGAACCTGCTGGGGCGAGTGCGGTAAGAGGCTTTTTTCTTTATCTTGACAACAGGAGCAAGCTGCATATCCCAATCTGTCAGGTGAGGATAAAAAAGAGAATGCAGCGGGGTGTCTCCCCTTCAAACTTATAGCTAACCAATCCTGTCAGGTTGTGGGGGCGGAGTCACAACCCAGCGTGTGCTGCCATGGAGGCGTCAGGAAAATTCTTTCTCAAAATGTTGTGCCTAATGTTGTTTTAATCCTTAATAGATGTCCATTTGTGGGTGCACTCCTTTTAACACCTGTTAATTTACACTGCAAAAGGGTCAAACCTCAAACCTATTCTGTTAGTGTCTCAAATTAACATGCATGTGTGTATATTGCTTTCCTTGCTTCTTTTCCAAGTCCTGTTTTTTTTTTTTTTGACCAATAAAATGGTTTCAAATTCTTTGTTTTATGTGTGCTTTTCATGCAACGGATTTCCCAGCTGCAGCTTAACTAGTCTGATTGGCATGTCTTGGACAAACCCCTTTTTCATTTTATTTTTATTTTATTTTTTTAGTTTTAAGTTGCTTTCCTGGTGCCTTCATGGTAGCACATGCATGGATTGTGCGTATGCTGCCATGGAAAGTGACCAGGAAAGCAACATTTCAGAGTGGTAAGTATTCAATTTTCTTTTTGAGCAGTGGTTTTCAGCCTCAGTCCTCAAGTACCCCCCTGAGAGGACATTTTTAGGAAATTTTCTTATCTAAAATAGTTGTCCAAAATACAAAGCCATTGACTTTGATTTAAAGCACCTGTGCAAGATGAAGGAAAACCTGAAAACATGGCCTGTTGGGGGGTACTTGAGGACACGGTTGAGAAGCACTTATTTAGAGCACTGAACTAAAATCAAGCTGAAGACAATCCTATTCTAATTGTGGACATTTGAGGGAAATCAAGATTTTTTATTTTTTTTTTAAATTTTTTTTTTTAAAGGTTGGGCTTTGTGTCCCTTTTCTTAAAATTGGCTTCACTTCCTGTCACATAGCCAAACAGGAAGTGCGAGTAAAACCCTAATATTTTTCCATGGGGACACACAGGTCAATCTAACTAGTGCCCCCATTATGCAAATTGCACTCTAGCACTTTGTTGTGTACACCCCAAATTATTAGGTATTTTGGGGTTTATTAAAGGCAAATCCTTTCTGCAATACAAGTGTAGTTGATGAAAATCAGAGGGGTAGCATTGGTGATTTTACCATCCAATCATGTAGAGGCAAAGATGCTGTTTTTTTCTTTTCCTTGCATGTCCCCCTCGGATCTCCAGCAACTGCACTTCTAAGTGCACTTGTAGTGCAAAGTGGATTTACCTTTTAGTAAATAAACCCCAAGATACATAATAATTTGGGAGGTACGTGGCAAAATGCTAGAGTGCAATTTCCCGAATGGGGAGACTATTTGGATTGACCTGTGTGTCCCCAGGGACACACATTGATAGGGTTTTACCCTCACTTCCTGTTTGGCTATGTGACAGGAAGTGAATAATTTTGAATGCGAAATTGGCAAAATTTGGGAGGTGTCTTCACCCTATCAGGGGTGACATCCCTGGGGGATGACATCCCCCAAAACCTATAATCCCTCTGCAGTCTATCCCCAAGCAAAAATAAAGGATTTTAATGAGTTTAACTTTGCAAAGACACATTCCTAAGTTCAATTGTGATGCATGTTCATGGCCCATTTAGACCTTTAATAGAAAGCCATCAGTTGCCTTTGACTCTAAACATTATTTTTGGCCAGTCCTAGAAATCTGCATCTGTTTTTCTATTAACCACATGGTGTCTGTACTATAGCCAAACGACGGCCACAGCGTGGACCTAAATTTCTGGGAGGCTGTCATAGGATGGGCTCCCCGTATGCTCCCTGCTGCGCGCGCACCGAGTCACTGAGACTCGGGTGATTACAGATCGAAGTAAGGGCCGATCTGTTTATTTTTTCTACTTACGCTGACAGCATGAAGATAATGATAAAAGCTGATCACCGGCTTAGGTGCAAGGGACATTGGTCCCGAAGAGGCAATTCTGCCTCATCTGTGCCCACCAGTGCCACCTATCGATGCCCACCAGTGATCCCAAGCAGTGCTGCCTATCAGTGTAACCAATCAGTGCCGCCTCATCAGCATACATCAATGAAGGAGAAAAATTACCTGTCTGCAAAATTTAATATCAAAATATCCAAAAATATACAAAATTATTTGTAAAAATCTCTTTTCTTTTGTTTGAACAAAAGAAAAAAACCACACAGGTGATCAAATACCACCAAAATAATGCTCTATTTTTTGAAAAAAACAAAAACAAAAAACATTTGGCCAAGTATGACCGCTGGATCAGCGCTGAAAATTGGTCAGGACAGCAGGGGGGTTTAAGTGTCCAGTAAGCAAGTGGTTAATTTCCATGCCAAATATGGATTTCTGTAATAAAGATGTGTGCCCGCTGTGTATACGGCATGTGCGTAAGCAAGTCGCACACATATGAACGGTACTCATTGTAAATTGTAAATCAAACTTGTGATGCAACTTTTCAGTCCCAAGTGGCCTTAGGCTCTCTTTCCACTACTGCGAGTTGTTGTGCGACTTGACACATGTGAAGTCGCAGGACAAGTCAAAACACATGTATTTCAATGTTCCCCGTTCTAATTGATGCAACTCCAGAAAAAGTTCTTGCACTACTTTGTTCCAACTTCAGTGCGACTTTTTCTCAGATGTTTTGAATTAGTCGCATGACACGGCATTAAGGCTCGGTTTCCACTATTGCAAGCCCAAAGTTGCGTGTGTTTTGCCGTGAGTTTCCCGCAACTTTTTGCCAAAACTTAAAGCAATGCCTGTGTATTTTTGAGGTCTATGGACCTCAAGTCCCATCAAAGTGGGACCAAAGTAGTTCAGGGACTACTTTGAAGTTGCTGCGACTTGAAGTCACACACATATGAATAGTACTCATTGTAAATCATGGGGTAGAACTTGTGATGCAACTTTTCAGTCCCTAGTGGCATGACAAGTTGCAATAGTGGAAAACAAGCCGGAAAAGCACATTGTAAATCACGCAACTTTGGGGTTGAAATAGTGGAAAGAGAGCATTAGGCTAAAGCGGTAATAGGAAGATGCACTGTAAGAATTACTTCTAATTGTAGAAAATCAAACAGGCTCTTGCACTGAATCTAATTTATGGAAGATCTATCTGATTGGCCAGTGTATGGTGACCTTTAAAGATATGAGAACTTGAATTACTAGTGTTTAAGCCTCATACACACGATGGGACTTTGTACCCCGTGTACGGAGCCTGCTCTGCTCAGCGGGGGATCGCTCCGTCGATCCCCGCTGGGCAGGCAGATGACAGGTCTGTCTCTGCACACTGTGCAGGGACAGACCTGTCAGTGCCGCTCTCCTCTATGGGGGATCGGATGATGACGGACCGTAGAGTCCATCGTCATCCAATCCGCAGATGGATGGAAAAATAGGTTTTTCCTCCGTTACACTTTTTAGGATTGGAGTGGGTTGGATGTCAGGTTGGAGTGGGTTGGATGTCAGCGGACATGTCACCACTGACATCCGACCCTCCATAGAGGTCTATGGAGTGTCCGTTCAGGTCCGAGGCAGATCTGAAAGGTCCGTCCGTGTGAGGGGAGCCTTATGCCCCTTTCACACTGGGGCGGTGCGGGCGGCAGCGCTAAAACTGCGCTATTTTTTGTGCTATTTTACCAGCAGTATTCAGCCGCTAGCGGTTTTAACCCCCACTAGAGGGCGAAAAGGGGTTAAATCCGCCCGCAAAACGCCACCGCAGTGGCGTTTTGCCGGCGGTATAGCCGCGCTGTCCCATTGATTTCAATGGGCAGAAGCGGTTTATACACCGCTCCAAAGATGCTGCTAGCAGGACTTTTTTTAGGCCCCTTTCACACTGGGGAATTTTTAGGCGCTACGGCACTAAAAATAGCGCCTGAAAAATGCCCTAAAGAAGCGGCTCCATTCACTCCAGTGAGGGCTTTCACACTGGAGCGGTGCGCTGGCAGGGCATTGCAAAAAGTCCTGCCAGTAACTTCTTTGGAGCGGTGAACTCACTGCTCCTCCCCATTAAAATCAATGGGGCAGCGATGTGATACCGCCGGCAAAATGCCAATCCAGCAGCATTTTGCAGGCGGATTTAACCCCTTTTCGGCCGCTAGCTGAGGGGTTAAAACCGCCCTGTGGGGGGTTAAAACCGCCCCGCTAGCAGCCGAATAACACCGCTAAAACAACAGTAAAGTGGCGCTAAAAATAGCTTTACCGCAGACACCCCCCCCCCCCGCCCCAGTGTGAAAAGGGCCTTAGGCTCTATTCACACTAATGCATTTTTTGATGCATTTTGCAGAAATGCGTGGGAATTTTTTAACATGGGTTCCTATGGAACATGTTCACATCAATGCATTTTTGTGCCTCTGTGTTTTTGGAAAGGGCCGGGGACTTTTTTTCCCGCAAAATGCAGCGTTTTGCTTGTAATAGATTTCAATGGACCTGCATCCAAAATGGAAGTACCGCGTTTTTATCGCGATTTGCATTTTTTAAAATTTCTTTTTTTTGACACTGTATATAGCTGGTTACTAAGAAGGGGTCGGGAAACCATCTGCCGCGTCCTTAACAACCTATGAGTCATCAGCTGTCAGCTGACATCCAGCTCAATGCAAAAAAAAATGCCGGTGAAAAAAAACATCGTGGAGTCCCCCCCCAGGTCCATACCAGGCCCTTGGGTCTAGTATTGATTTGGAGGGGACCCCATGCCAAAATGTAAAAAAAAATGGCATGGGGGTCCCCCCAAAATCCATACCAGAACCTTATCCGAGCACGCAGCCCGGCAGGTCAGTAAAGGGAGGGGACAAACGAGCGCCCCCCCCCTCCTGAACCATACCAGGCCGCATGCCCTCAACATGGGGGGATGGGTGCTTTGGGGCTCTGCCCCCCCACCCCAAAGCACCTTGCCCCATGTTGATGGGGACAAGGGCCTCTTCCCGACAACCCTTGTTCGGTGGTTGTCGGGGTCTCCGGGTGGGGGGCTTATCAGAATCTGGAAGCCCCCTTTAACAAGGGAGCCCCTAGATCCTGGCCCCCCCATGTGAATGAGTATGGGGTACATTGTACCTCTACCCATTAATCTGTAAAAAAAGTAGTGTAGTGTTAAATACAGTAGACCGTTTTTGACGAGTCTTTTATTACAAATCTTCTTCTCCGCTTCTTCCTCCATCTTCTCCCGCATCTTCACCCTCCGCTCTTCTTCTCCCCCGCTTCTTCTTCTGCTCTTCTTCTGTCTTTTTTTTGTCCGGTGTTCTTCTTTCTTCGCCCCTGACGATGACCTTCCTCCAATGCTGTATCCCACTGATCTGTCGGCGCCGATGTCCTGCATTTCCTAAATATGGGGGCGTGGCAACCGGATTACGTCATCAGAATGCCACGCCCCTTCGTGATGTCACAGACTCATCATTCCCCAGTAACGTCATAAGGGGGCGGGGTCACCAGATGACATCACCCAGTTATCCCGCTGCATGCCTATATAAGTCATTGGGCACGGCATTACAGCGGGAGATAGCGACAAGTCAACATCGAGAGAAGAGGGGAGAAGATGACGAAGACCGGGCAAGAGCTAGCAAAAGAGCAGAAGAACCTGGCAGAAGGCACAGGACAATGTGAGAAGAACCGGAGAGCACGGAGAAGAGAGTGAAGTCAGAAAAGACCCCCAGAACTGCATAATAAAAGACTTGTCAAAAACTGTCTACTGTATTTTTTAACACTACCCTACTTTTTTTCCCCAGGTGAATGGGTAGGGGTACCATGTACCCCATACTCATTCACATAGGGTGGGGGGCTGGGATCTGGGGGCCCCTTGTTAAAGGGGGCTTCCAGATTCCGATAAGCCCCCTGCCCACAGACCCAGACAACCACCGGGCAAGGTTGTCGGGAAGAGGCCCTTGTCCCCATCAACATGGGGGCAAGGTGCTTTGGGGTGGGGGGGGCGCAGAGCCCCCCCGCCCCAAAGCTCCCGTCCTCCCATGTTGAGGGCATGTGGCCTGGTATGGTTCAGGAGGGGGGGCGCTCGCTTGTCCCCTCTTTCCTTACCTGCCAAGCTGCGTGCTTGGATAAGGGTCTGGTATGGATTTTGGGGGGACCCCCACGCCATTTTTTTTTTTTTTTTTTTGGCATGGGGGTCCCCTCCAAATCCATACTAGACCCAAGGTCCTGGTATGGACCTGGGGGGGGACTCCACGCTGGTTTTTTTTTTCTGTTTTTTTTACATTGAGCGGTAAGTCAACTGATGACTCATCGGTTGTTAAGGATGCGGCGGCCGGCTTCCTGGCCCCCTCCTTAGCAACTGGCTATATACTGTGTAAAAAAAAAGAAAAAAAACGCAAATCGCAGAAAAATTGCGGTAAAAACGGTGGTCCAAAAACGCGGCAAGCACCGCAAAAAGCACTGCAGAAACACTCAAAAGCAACATGCATAGATGTGAATTGAGCCTTACTGTTCTGCTAGCACACCGCTCCAGTGCAAAAGCCCGATTCACAGTGGAGTGAATAGAGCCACTTCTTTAGGGCATTGTTCAGGCGCTATTTTTAGCGTTATAGTGCCTGAAAAATGCCCCAGTGTGAAAGGGGCCTTAGGCCCCTTTCACACAGATGGCTATACTGCCGCAGTTAAAAACATGTTTTTTTTTTTTTCTGTGAAATTTAACTCCAGGCACTGCTATCAGCTGCATTGGTACAGTGCGATTAGCTGCAGTTTGTCCATTTCCATAGCAACCCGACAGGGTATCGACTGTATTGAACAGGGATCCGACTTGGATCCCCGCCAATGTCCGGTACTGTTTGGTATGAATCTTGAGGGGGAACTCCATGCCAAATTTTAAATAAAAAAACGGCATGGGTTCCCCCCAGGGGCATACCAGGCCCTTCGGTCTGGTATGGATCTTAAGGGGAACCCCCTTCGCCGAAAGAACGGCGTGGGGTCCCCCCTCAAAATCCATACCAGACCCTTATCCGAGCACGCAGCCCGGCCAGTCAGGAAAGGGGTAGGGGACGAGTGAGCGCCCCCCCCCTCCTGAACCGTACCAAGCCTCATGCCCTCAACATGGGGGATGGGTGCTTTGGAGAAGGGGGGCATGCTGTGGCCCCCCCACCCCAAAGCACCTTGTCCCCATGTTGATGAGGACAAGGGCCTCTTCCCGACAACCCTGGCGATTGGTTGTGGGGGCTGCGGGCGGGGGGCTTATCGGAATCTGGGAGCCCCCTTTTATAAGGGGGCCCCCAGATCTCGGCCCCCCACCCTATGTGAACGATTTGCACGCATATCCAGAAGGACACTATGGGCTCTCGAATTGGGTGTTCAATTCTTGGTGGCTTTGGGATGCTACAAGTGCTAGCCATTGCACCAGCTTGGACTGCGCTTATGGGACTCTCCATGTCACCAAGTGATACTGCAGTGCTGGTGTGTAAAATGCAAGGATGTAGGAGGTGCATGCGCAGCAGCTCCAAAGATGGCTGTGAGCATCTAGAGCTCCGCCCCACCATGGCCCCATAACAGCCACCGAAGCCCCCAGAGTGCACCCCCAGGACGCATGAACGGGGGAAACCCTAGGGAACCCACTGATGTCATCAGCGCAGGTATGGAGAAGCCCCACTCGCCAGATGACGGCAGCAGCCGGCCCGCTCAGCTTGGCCAAAATGATGGCCGCTCCACGAGGGGATCACACAGAGGAGGAATCAGAGAACTTCATTGCAGACCAGGACTCAATCCCTCCTTCATCTCCTACACTCAGCCACCTCCCCCTCATCCACTGAATCCCTGCTGGGAAGGCAGGCCTCTCCCACAGGCCTCTCCCCCCCCCCCATGATGGATCCACACACAGGCTTACTCCTTGCTACTAGTGAAGCTAATGAATGCGCTCCTTCTCCCATTGACTTATCCTCCATGATGGAGGCTTTTTCAGAAATGCTTTCATGCAGCCTACCCTGTTTCCCCGAAAATAAGACCTAGCGTAAGTGTCGGTGATGGCTGCGATATAAGCCCTACCCCCTAAAGAAGCCCTAGTTAAAGTCCTTGTAGGTCTTTTTTTCAGGGTAGGGCTTATTTTCGGGGAAACAGGGAAGGGCTTATTTGGAGGGTAAGGCTTATATTGCAGCCATCACCGACAATCAAGCTAGGTCTTATTTTCGGGGAAACAGGGTAGCTTTAATGCAGCCCAGATCACCTCATCCATTCATGCTGACTTGCAGCACATAGGGATGAGGATTGACGTGATCAAGAAAAAAGATGATCAATCAGTGGTAAGAATTAACCAAAATTCTGCCAGACTCCAGGAGGTGCAAGATCAATTAGAAACCGTGTTTGCAAAGATCAATGACCTCAATAACAGATCAAGATGCTACAACGTTAGGATCAGGGGGCTCCCTGAAACTGAGAAGGAGGTTCAATCAGCCGACAAATCACTCATTAAGGGACTCATCCCAGATATTGCAGAACACTGCCTGGAGCTGAACAGGGCACACAGGGCCCTGCAACCCCCCTGCACTGACGGTTTCCCCAGAGACATCATTGTAAAGACCCATTTTTACTCAGTAAAGGAGGAAGTGATGAAGAAGCCCAGGTTCCCTCACCTTACATGGACACAAAATCCAAATTTTCGCAGATCTTTCTCCTTACACGGTTCAGAAAAGATGATCACTTAAACCCCTACTCCAGATCCTCATTAGGGATGAGCCGAACACCCCCCGGTTCGGTTCGCATCCAGAACATGCGAACAGGCAAAAAAGTTGTTTGAACACACAAACACCGGTAAAGTCTATGGGACACGAATATGAATAATCAAAAGTGCTCATTTTAAAAGCTTATATGCAAGTTATTGTCATAAAAAGTGTGGCTTCCCCTTGTTGTCAGAGGTGACCCTGTGTCTAACAACACGGGGAAAGCCACAGGGAAGTCCCCATGCGTCAAAAAATGCCAGGATGTATTAAGCTGGTGGTGCTTGCCACAAGTGCCAAGGTGTAGACATGTTCAGAATCCTGTAGGCCTCTTTACTAGAGTATCTTTGTTGGAACATTTAGGCACTAAATTTACAGGTACCTAGTGTGACTCATAGGAAAAAGAGCAACTGACTGTCAGGGACTGCTTGAACCATTACAAAAAAAATTCACCTTCTAGTGCTATCAGAGATCAGTCCTGATTCTGCTAACACTGCGGTTTTGTGTGCAATGTATCACAATCGACACTTGTTGGGGGGAGGGGCTAAATGCAAGTGTGGGCAGAGAACGGGGCAGATCCTGCTAACACTGCCTTTTAGGGTACACTATACTAAGGAGGCACTAGTATAGTTCTGTTCTTGATCAATATATTGATCCATAGAAACCACTGTACTAGTAATGGCGGTGATCAGTGACCTATAGTGTGAGTGCGATACTGTGCAGGCAATCTAGTGCTAACTGACTCTGACTAGGAGGCACACTAATTGACCCTGATGCTATCTGATGCTATCTGATGTCGCTAGTGGGAGTAATACAGTGTTCAGTGAAAAATACTGTACACTGACACTGTACTTGCCATTGGCTTGGTAACAGGGTTGATCAAAGGGTTAATGGAGGTGATCGAAGGGGTAAATGTGTGTGTGTGTGTGTGCAAAATGTGCTGCTTTTACTCACTGTGTTGTGTGTCTGTCTTCTCTCTCTGGACTAAAAAAGGGTCCAGGAAGAGAAAAAAACAGCTAGAGCCTGTGACTGTATTTACAAACATTACAAACTTTTCCATTAGTTGCAGGAGATCAGCAGGGTCCCAGACAAAATCATTGGCTGGCACCCGCTGACGACCTGCTCCTGCAAGGAATAGCAGAGGGGATTAGCAGGGGGCATGCACATGTGCGCTCCCAACCCAGAAGTATGGAGTGGCGAATGGGTATGTCACATTGCCCAGAGCCGCTGCTCATCTGCAGTACATGGCAGGCAGTCAACAACTGGTTAACAAAAAAGGTTTTAATTTAAATAAACCCCAAAGTCAAAGTTTACTATTTAAAAAGATATTCCACAAGGTACAGTATATACATTGTCAATCCATTTTCAAAAGTAAAAATGGCATAATCCCAATGGACTACACATCAAAACTGACAGCCCCCCACTGAATGTCAGTAAAGGAGCGGGGAGCTGTTTGATGTCATTAACCTAATATGGTCATTATTACCATATTTGGTTAATGTCAGCTCCCTTGTTTCCAAGTCAGGCAGTGAAATAGCGGTGGCTAGCATCTTTTCAACCAATGACCCTGTGCGGCCTGCACTGCAGACGGTACTTACATATGTCTGGTACTTACATATGTACATAATGACTGGTTAAATAGTGCAGAAGGTATGCAAACGCCAATCATGCAAAGTTTGGGTCAACCTTTTCTCTCCTCTCCTTTTACCTTTCCCTTTCCTTTCCCCTTTTTCTTTTCTTGTAAATGATGTGTGTTTCTGTCAAAACGCATGGTGGTGACTATCATGTGTCACGTACCTGTATGCAAGCCTGAGATGACAAGGATGGCCTCTTACATGGTTACCGCCTGAGGAACTCTGGATGTTGATACAGGGGTGAAGGAAAGGCACAAGTGCCAAGGTGTAGACACTGCACAAACAAAGATTCCCCAGCACACTTACCAGCTAGACTGCATTGACCCTGTCTAACAATTTACGTTAAAAACAGGGTTTTGTTTGCACACATCTGCAAATATATGCATAAGCCACAGTGCCTATATCAAGTCTCCTCTGTGTGTTTGGGTCCTAACACTATAATTTTCAGAGTCTCAAGTTGGAGCATATATGGCAGTGGATAGATTAAGGGCAGGTTTGCCTGGAGGGATCCCACCCCTCCTTAAAGGCACAGGGATGCATGGGATGCCCAGCAAAAGCGCAATGGCAGCTGAAGGCATCCAGTGCATTCTTGCATCCAATTCAACCAACTATACAAAAGGGCAACCACGTCAACGTATAATAATGCCGCGTACACGCGGTCGGACTTCGTGACCGGACTGGTCTGACGGACGCTGATGGACCAAATCCGGCAGACAATCCAATCGCGTGTGGGCTCCACCAGACCTTAAGCGGACTTTTCCAGTCGCAAATCTGACGGACTTTAGACTTGGAACTTGCTTCAAATCTTTACGTTGTAACTCCGCCGGACCCAGAAATCTGCTCGTCTGTATGCTCGTTTGGCAGACAAAAAAAACGACGCATGCTCAGAAGCAAATACTAAATGGAAGCGCTCGGTCTGGTAAAACTAGTGTTCGTATTGTAGGTAGCACATTCCTCACGCTGCAAATTCTGTGATCGTTGAATGCAGCGCATTAATTGTCTTCTTTAATAATGCTATAAGAATGAAGTTGTTTTGCTCTTCCTATTCACACAGAGTTCTCCCAAACTGATTTCTGGATTATTTCTCTTGATCTCATGAATGATAATGTATTGATATTGATATTGTTTTAAAAGCCATATCTCCATACTAATGTTTACACAATTGTTTTTTGGAGTCATCTTTTATTTTTTATTTCATCAAGATCTCTTTTTATGATTATTGTCAAAATTATTTTATCTTTATCTCCATATATATTTTTTTGTTTGTTACCACAAAGAACCGTTGTTTTTTTTTTTTTATTTTTTTTTTTAGTTCTTAAATTTACCACTTTTTTTTTTTTGTGTTTTTTTGTAAAGTTACCACAAAGAACCGTTACTTTTGTAAATTTTTATTTTTTGTTTGTTTATAAAGTTCCCACAAAGAACCTTTTTTTGTTATATTATTATTTTATTTATTTTTATTTATTTTTTTTGGTAAAGTTACCACAAGAACATATTTTTTATTATTGTTTTTGCAACCTCAAGGAGGTTGTTGTCCCTTGTTTATTTGACATTGTCTCTAAATAAATGATGTTAAAAAACAAAGGGGGTCATTTAATATAGCGCTATGGCGCTAATTCGCTGCAATTTAGCACAAATTAGCGGCAATTTAGTGCAAATTAGCACTAATTCGTGCTAAAACGGTATTCAATATAGCGCTGGTGAGAAAATACTCCCAAAATCGAATTTACTATAGCTCCCTGAAACTAAATAGCGCCCAAACCCTTACTCTGCTAAAACCTAGAGAATTGCACATGGAAATAATGTTTAGAGCATGATATAATTGCCTAAATGGTACTGAAATATGCGGTATATTTAAAGATAATCTGCTTTTAAACTGTGTGAAAAAGTGATTTCTACACTGAAATATCTTTAAAAGTCTGAAGTGAAGTGAAAAATTCCCCGTTTTGGACAACTAGGTGCCAACACAACTGAGCATGCTCAGACCTGAAAATAACTCATTTTCCTTGTCAAAAGAAGTTTGAGTATACAATATTATAAAGATACATAAAGTAAGTTTACAAGGATCTATAAAGTAAGCTCATTGTTTTACAGTAGGGTTTATATAGGTAAATATCATGAAATTTCAAATCTTAAACCTTGGGTTCACGTAAACCTAAATTAAAGATATATATCATTTCCTTAGTTACTTTTGTAGGTATTTAAATGATTTATACCTACTATACATATTGTTTACAGGTAGAGTGTATATAGGTCAAATAAATTCTGATAATGAGCTTTAATCGTAAGGTGGAGAAAAGGAAAGAGAAAGAAGAAAAAGGGTAGAAAGGCAGAGGTATGGTCCACAAGGTTGTCCCGCTCGTCAGTTTATTATTCTTTTTAGTTCTCTTTGAAGCCTTAGGATGGGTGTCTCTGTAAGTCATTTAATCTGTTACCATGGCAACAGGACAGAGTCATTGAAATTTGACAGGAACTGTTGTTTTATCCAAGGATGCCAAAGTTTTTCAAATTTTGGAATTTGATTTTCATCGATGGCTACCATCTTAGCATGGAACATTGTATTATTCATTTTGTGAATTGTTTCTGCTAGTACCAATGTAGGAGATTTCCATGCCTTGGCCACTGTTTGTTTTGCAGCCGTTATTAGTTGGATCATAAGTTTGAATTGAGAGAGTGTTAACCATTCCGGTTTTAGATTAAGTAAAGTTATATATGGATCTGGTTGTATTACTTTTTGAAATATTTTAGATGCAATCACGAAGACTTCCTTCCAGAAGGTTTGGATTACTGGGCACGTCCACCATATGTGTAAATGTGTGCCTATTTCTGGGCATCCTCGAAAACAAAGAGCTGAGGTATTAGGTGGATATTTTGCCACTCTAGCAGGTACAAGGTACCAGCGAGTTAGGATTTTATAATTTGTCTCCAGTGCTAAGATGTTGGGTAAAGATGACTTAGATGTGAGCCATATGTTAGACCAGTCCGAGTCTTCTAAAGTTCGTCCCAGGTCCTCCTCCCACCTCTGAACGTAAGAGGGTCTATTAAGATTTACTACTCCATATAATTGATTATAAAGTGATAAAATTGTACCTTTAGCAAATGGATCTTTTGTACAGATTGATTCAAAAATGGATAATTGGGATAATGGTGTATCCCCCTTTAGGAATGGTGTATAGAAATTTTTGATTTGGAGATATCTAAATATCTCAGAGTTTGGTAGATCATATTTTTCTCTAAGCGATGGGAATGAAAGGAATGATTTAGATGCTATGAAGTCATTTAGTGTCTGGATGCCTGATGTTGTCCAAGCTTTAAAAGAATTTGGGTAGATCCATGCCGGATAAATGGCCGGATTTCTGATAAAAGAAAGGAGAGGATTGTGTGGAGATTGTAACTGATATTTGGTTTTTAGTTTATCCCAGAGAGATAAGAAGTGTTTAGTTATGTGATTATGAATTTTAATGGGATTTCCTGTTTTGCATGGTATTTGGACAGACTGGCCAAATGTGCTGCTCTGTAGTAGTTAGTAAAATTAGGGTATCCCAGGCCTCCTTTATTTTTGGGAAGATGTAGTGTGTGTATAGGTATACGTGGTTTAGAAGAGCCCCATATAAACGAAGTTGCTCTTTTTTGTACTATTCTCAAAAAATAGGAAGGAATTGGAATAGGGAGAACTCTGAATAGATAAAGCAATTTGGGTAGAATAGTCATTTTGATTGCATTAATCTTCCCTATCCAGGATAAAGGAAGTTGCGACCATGTGATCTGTCTTAATACAGGAGGATAATTGGTTGAGAATAGGTCAGAATGAGATGCTGTTAAATGAATTCCAAGATATGGGATTGATTTTTCTGCCCATGTGAATGGGAGTGCAGCCCTAGCCGGGATCAATTCCATGTTTGTGAGCGAAATATTAAGCACTAGGCATTTCTTAGGATTAATCATAAGGCCGGATAGGGCTGCAAATCCATCAAGAGCTGGTATTAAGTTAGGACCAGAGACCTGTGGTGACGATAGAAAAAGTAATATATCGTCTGCAAATATACATAATTTGTGTGTAATACCTCCTACTTCAATGCCAGTTATAGTTTGGTTTGTTCTGATGTATTGGGCCATGGGTTCGAGTATAAGGGCAAATAATAAGGGAGATAATGGGCAACCCTGCCGGATTCCCATTTTGTACTGAAATTTTCTGGGTGCTGCCTGAAGGTGAAGATGATGCCATTCTTCTGCGTGTGGGAGAGTTGCTGCTTGTGGGTTCTGTCAGATTTAATTTTAAAAGGGTTTGTTGTAGTTCATCTGCTGATCTGCTTCTGTAAATTGTACCTTGGTAGTTAAATCTGACTGAAAAGGGGAAGCCCCATTGATACATAATGTTGTGGCATTGCAGTTCCATTAGTTGGGGTTTCATGGATCGTCTTTTAGTAATAGTAAGTTGGGATAGGTCAGCAAAAATTTGATAATTGTGTCCTTGAAAAATAAGTTCCTTTTTTTCTCTTGCAGCAATTAGTATTTGTTCTTTCGTTCTGTAATAATGAAATTTTGTTATTATATCACGTGGGGGTCCATCTTTCTTTTTGGCTGTGAGGACTCTGTGTACTCTGTCCAGTTCTAAACGTTCAATAGGGATATCTGGCTTTAGTTCTTGTAATAGAGCAGTAATAGTAGATTGCAGGTCTGTCACAGTTTCAGGTATTCCCCTTATGCGCAAGTTTGAACGTCTGGCTCTATTTTCGTAATCTTCGAGCTTAGTTTGAAGTATTAAATTCTCTTCTTTTAATTGTTCCAATTCTGTTATTTTCTTGGGTTGTAATTTCAATTTCATCCATTTTTATTTCTAAGGCTGCGGTGCGGTTTCCCAGCTCTCTTATTTCTTTGGTTAGGCTGTTTGTTATTTGGTCTGAGGTTTGTTTTAAAGCCTTATGAAGCATCTTTTCAAATTGTAATAATATTACTGGGGATGCTGAGGAGGCTTGTGGAGAAGTTTGTGAGAGGATTTGTTCTGTATCTGACTCAAATGGAGAGTCTTGCTGTGACATTTTCTGTCTTTGAGAGCGCCCTGATGCTGTATATTGAGGTGACTGGAGCTGCTTTAGTTGCAGTGAGTGCCTGTGAGCTCTTTGTGAGGTGATTTTTATTTCTGCCACGGCTTCCTCCCAGTACCATATTTCCAGCCCAAACTTTTACAGTTTGTTCCCTGGGGCAAAAAGGTTCAAATGGATACCTTTTGAGCCTGCAGGCTCCGCTTTGTCCTTCTCTTCTCTCCTCAGCGGTGCGGAGCTCTAACAATGCATGTCTGCTCCGCTAGGCTCCGTCCATGCACCAAATAACTCTCATTTTAACTCAAGTGTCTTTTTTACCTGGAGCTATAGTAAATACCAAAATGAGAGCTAATTAGAGAGCATTTTTTGGAAGTTAAAATCTGCTCTAATTTAGTCCAAATGAAGTTTCAGTCATTGATTCTAATGGAACAATTCTAACTTTCACAAAAAAACCTTTTAATGTTGAGATGAAATGTATCTTTCTGTGAAATAAATTTTCCTTTGCAACATTGTTGCTTCTACTTAAAATATTTTGATTTTAATAATGCTACAATGTGGAATGTTTTGATGTTTTGGTAAAATATATTTTTCTCTGTCACTTTCACTTGTTACTCTTCATCTCACAACAATCTTTACCCCAAACTCACACAGGTGTCTTTACAATCCACAAACAATACCATTGCTGATGAAAATTTAAAATCACAATTTTTTGTGCTTTTTATTTCCAAATATTCATAATTTGAGCCCAAAAAATGTGATATGTGTACCAACATCAGAAATCAAAATGTAATTCCAAAAATTTGAGGGTAATATTCTACTCTCACCCACAAAAAAAACACCAAATATCACAGAATAAATCAAGAATAACAACTCTTGAGTAATGTAATTCCATCACCTGTATGTCCATAGAAATGCAGTATTTATGTGTTTTTATGTGTAGTTATGTGTAGGAGGGTCTCACACGTGGCAGCTCTGTGGCTTAGAGGTTAGAACTTCTGCTTAGTATCTCTGAGGGTCTGGGTTCAAATCCCAACCATGTTACTTCATGTAGAGAAGTTGTCTCATCTCCCAGGTCCTATAACTATGTCTAATTGTAGTAGTTATGTGTAGGAGGGTTCCACCACCATTGTAAGTCTTTTCCAGATACACTATACAGCCAAAAGTATTGGGACGCCTGCCTTTACACACACATGAACTTTAATGGCAGCCCAGTCTTAGTCCGTAGGGTTAAAATTTGATTTGGCCCACCCTTTGCAGCTAGAACAGCTTCTGGGAAGGCTGTCCACAAGGTTTAGTCTGCCTATGGGAATGTTTGATCATTCTTCCAGAAGTGCATTTGTGAGGCCAGGCACTGATGATGGATGAGAAGGCCTGGCTTGCAATCTCTACTCTAATTCAGCCAAAGGGTGTTCTATCGGGTTGAGGTCAGGACTCTGTGCAGGCCAGTCAAGTTCCTCCACCTAAAAACTTGCTCATCCAGGTCTTTATGGACCTTGCTTTGTGTACTGGTGTGCAGTCATGTTGGAACAGGAAGGGGCTTTCCCCAAACTGTTCCCACAAAGTTGGGAGCATGAAATTGTCCAAAATGTCTTGGTATGCTGACGCCTTAAGAGCTCCCTTATCTGAAACTAAGAGGCCAAGCCCAACCCCTGAAAAACAACCCCGCACCATAATCCCCCTCCACCAAATCATTTGGACCAGTGCACAAAGCAAGGTCCATAAAGACATGGATGAGTGATTTTGGGGTGGAGGAACTTGACTGGCCTGCACAGAGTCCTGACCTCAACACAACAGAACACCTTGGGATCAAATTAGAGAGGAGACTGTAGGTTAGGCCTTCTCGTCCAACATCAGTGCCTGACCTCACAAATGCACTTGGAAGAATGGTCAAACATTCCCATAGACACACTCCTAAACCTTGTGGACAAGAAGAGTTGAAGCTGTTATAGCTGCAAAGGGTGGGCCAAATTAGTTTTGAACCCAATACTAATACTGGGATGCCATTACAGTTCATGTGTGTTTAAAGGCAGGCATCCCAATACTTACGCCAATATACTGTATATTGCTTGTGACACTGAGCATGGCTATGGACTTAGGGCTGGTTCACACCACAGAGATGCAGAGACCATGCTTGGGGCTGCCTGGTGGCTAAGTGGGTAGCAGTTCTGTCTAGCAGCACCTGGGATGTTGGTTCAAATCACCAACATGCTAATGCTTGTGTTGAAGTTTATATGTTTTCCCTGTGTGGGTTTCTCACCACAATCTAAAGACATGCTGGCATCTTATTTGTCTCCTGTCGAAATGGGGCCTTATTCAAAGGCGTTATCAATTAATTGCATTAGGTTCCTTACACACTTGGGTGACTTTTCATGGAGCTTTGGACCTCAGAGTCACATGAAAAGTTGTCCCCCTTGACTTCCATGCATATTTATTAGAGCTGCACGATTAATCGTCATCGTGATTTTTTTTTCCCCTTTACGATCTTGAAAAAAGAGTTTCAAGATTCTTGCTATGCAAAGAATTAGAACATTCTTTATCAGTGAACTTAACTAGAAACCTTGTAACAATTTGTCAATTAAATAGAATTCTGTGTAAGTGAGGAAAGTTTTACCACTTAAACACTAAACATTTTTCTGACATTTGTTGGTTTCAGGTTAAAATCATTTTTTATTTTTTGCTAGAAAATTACTTAAAACCCCCCAACATTATATATATTTTTTTAGTAGAGACCCTAGAGAATAAAATGGTGGTTGTTACAATATTTTATGTCACACTGTATTTGCACCTTTCAAATGCAATTTTTTTTGGAAAAAAGTACTTTAATGAATTAAAAAAAAGAAAAGTTAGCCCAATTTTTTTGTGGGATAATGTGAAAGATTTTACGCGAGAATCGTGATCTTTTTATTCTAAGCAAAAAAATTGTGATTCTCATTTTGGCCAGAACCGTGCAGCTCTAATATCTATGCAACTTCACCCATGTTCACATAGGTCTGAATTGACATGTCAAATTGTAGGCCAAATCGGCGCCTATTGATGGCAATGGAACTGTCCGAATTGGTGCGACGCCACAACGATTCCCAAAAGTAGTTCCTGCACTACTTTGGGCGACTGCAGGAGGTGATTTCTTATCTCCCAACTTTTTGAGATGGGTATAAGGGACACCTATTAGCAAAAGTAGGTAGGCATAGGACACCTTCTTAAAGGAGAACAGTTGGGACCTATGTGATTTCACTAGACATCTGTGCAGGAAAGTGCACTGATGTCTCTGAAATCGCTGACAAAGTCAGGCTGAGTCACACTTGTGCGACTTTGGACATCAGAGTCGTATGACAAGTCATACCCCATGATTTTTAATGTGTACCATTCATATCTGTGTGACTTCAAGTAACACTGACTTCAACGTAGTCCCTGTACTACTTTGGTCTGACTTTGATGCGAGTTGAGGTCCATAGACCTCAAGTTTACACAGGCATTCCCTGGAATTGTGGCAAAATTGCTGATGCAAAATCATGGGAAAGTTGCGTGTCTTTCCCTGCGACTCCTGCGTCCATAGACCAAGATTACACAGGCATTGCTTAAAGTCGCATTAAAATCTCGCAACTTTCAGGTCGCACAAGTGTGAAAGGTGCCTAAGTCACTGTGCTGAGTACTATTTTATACCTAGAATATAAAGTAGTCCCACCATCAAACACTAGTAAACATATGTTCTCAATATAATTGTGCTCGAATGGCTGAAAATCACACAGATGGTATCACCTACTGAAAGCTTGCATTGTACTCAGCAGCATATGCTGAAAAGAGGCAAATGCCTATTAGCCAATGCCACATCGGCACAAGCATGGTTGTTACTATAATATTAATGCCTGAAATGCAAAACATTATTGTATTGAATCAAACATTAGTAAATGTATTTTCTCTGTAGGTAAGTGCTCAGCTCTGTAGCATAGCGGTTTACCCTCTTGCCCCCAAAAGTTCAAGCCATGAATTCAAATCCCACTGACAGCATCACCTCCTAGAAGTGTGCATTGTACTCAGAAGCATAATTAGCCAAAGCACATCAGCTTGCTTTATTCCATATTTTAACTCTTCAAATGCATGCAATGGTATGTACTTATTCAATAATATGCTATGGAATTCCAAAATTCAAGGAAAAAAATGTCGTAGGGTCCCCCCAGTACATACCAGGCCCTTCGGTATGGACTTTAAGGGGAACCCCAAGGGGGCTCCCAGATGCTGCCCCCTATGTGAATAGGTGTGGGGTACATTTTACCCCTACCCATTCACCAAAAAAAGCAGTGAAATGTAAAAAAATTAATAGCCGGTTTTTTGACAAGTCCTTTATTGTAGAATAGCTCCGAGCTGTCTTCTTCCCTGAGCCATCTTCTCCAGACGCTGTCTCTCTCTCCTCCATCTTCTCCCCGAGCTGTATTCTCCCAGAGCCGTCTCTCCTGCCGCCGCCATCTGCTGTGTTCTTCCGCACCGCTGGTTACCCGCTAATAAAAAAAAAAGCTGCTCTTCTTCTATGGTGGTCTTCCTCCGCTGTGTTGTCACCCGCTGTGTGGCGTCTCGGGGGCGTGGCCTGGAGAGTGATGGGGTAGGACGTGTTCAGTGAGAGCTCCGCTTGCCCATACTCCTGTAACACAATCCTGCTATAATCCGGGCGATCCTAACCTCTCTGCAGTGATCAGCAAGCCTGCTTTTTTCCCGGCCTGGCCTTCAACCTAATCCAGCCTTTTGGAGCGCCATCCGCGGCCTCGATCGCCGGATCTCCCCGCTTGGGGACTGCCTGTAGGACAGACCGCGGCTTCGGCCTAGTCCGTGGAGCGGCGGCCATCTTGCTGCACCCGGCGGCGGCTCCAACACAATTTCTGGCCGCATCCTGCTCCCCAGAGACCCCTGATTAGCTGCCCTGGCCACCGGACCACCTGTGGACACTACCACAGCAACTTTAAGCCCTGTAGCAGCTGGCTGGAAGGTCTAAAGCCCGACCTGCTGCCTGGAGCGGCGGCCATCTTGCTACACCCGGCGGCAGCTCCTGCACATTTCCCTGCCACATCTTGCTCCCCAGAGACCCCTGGCTACCTGCCCTGGCCACCGGATTACCTGTGGGCACTGCCACAGCATTTCTACACCCTGTGGCAGCGGGTTGGAGGGTGTGAGGCCCCGACCTGGTCTCTGGAGCAGCGGTCATCTTGCTGCACCCAGGATCACCTCCGCCCCTGCAACTCACTGTGGAAGATTCTTAAAGCAGCATCAGCAGCAGGTGTTTAAGCCGAGGGACTTCTTCACATGCACCGCCGATCATCCCGGCCAGCCAGAGGAAGGGGTAAGAAGTTGAAATTTCCCCCCAAACCGGTGGAGACAGAGGCGGCCTGTGTAGGCCGCGTGGGGCCCGGGAGACGAGCTAGTGGCGACATGGCGTTCCAGACAGAGCAGCCAGAGCAGTCCCCCTCTACACAGCCAGGCCTGGCTGATGTCCTGGCTGCTATAGGAAGTTGCCAAGCCTCCCTTACTACCCTTACCTCCAAGGTAGATGCTGTTCAATTAGATGTTGGTCTAATAAGGCTGGACATGGATAAAATAAGGGGCAGACTTTCTGTTGCCGAACAGCGTCTGGGGCAAGTGGAGGACACTGTAGAGTCTCATGGAAGAGACTTAAGGGCCCTGCAAACCAAAATTAGAGCACTGGAATATAAATCCGAAGATGTGGAAAACCATAATAGGAGGAACAACCTCCGTATTGTAGGTCTGGCGGAAGGAGCTGAGGGGAAATGTCTGACGGAGTTTATTGAAGGCCTACTATGTTCCCTCCTACCAGGGGCTCAATTTTTACCTTTCTATGCGGTGGAGCGGGCTCACCGGATCCCTCCCAAGCCGGGTCCCCCTGGAGCACCGCCACGCACATTTATCCTAAAGTTTCTGAACTTCCGTGACAGGGATGAAGTGCTCCGGGCTGCTAGAGTACAGGGAGAAATACGCCATCAAAATAACAAGCTACTTATCTTCCCTGACTACTCTGTCGAAACTCAAAAGCTCAGACGCTCCTTTGACCAGGTGAAGGCAGCCATGTGTCTTAAGGGCATTCGATACAGTGTTCTGTTTCCAGCACGATTGAGGGTTCAAGACGGGGAGACTACCAGTTTTTTTTACCTCCCCCAGGGATGCTAACGCATGGCTGGAATCATTGCCCCCCAACCGTTAAATGCTGCAACATGCTCTTCTGTACTTCTGCTCTGAATATTGGCCGCTGATTGTTTAAACTTCAATAGGGGATTTAATCTTGCACCCGTTGTACCTTTTGTATCCCCTGTCAGTATACAGTATAAGTGTTGTGCCCCTGGCTATGCCAGGTGATATCTACTCTCAAGCTTGCCACTGTTTGAATCTACTGTGGGATAACCTTCTCTGTCCTCTACAAGATGTTCCTGAGATGTTGGGATTTTTAGAGATGAAGATTACCTATGTTTACTGACTTACTGCAGCAATGACTTGTTTGGCTCTCTTGGAAGCTCAGATTTCAGTAATTCCTGAAGGAGGGTCACTGGCGGACTCTAGTGACCATTACACATATTGCAGGTTCACTTCTCCCGCTTCTTTCACTTGCAAGTGATATACACTTTTCATTATGACTGCCTAGGCTGGAATTCCACTCTGGGAGACAATCAATTGCTAACTGCATTAGAAGGAGAAAGCACTTTGCCAGATTGACTGCCTAGAGTATGGCATACCCTGTCTTCCTGAGCTACAGGATGATCCTCCTCATTTATCCTAAACAGAGCATATTTTATTTTATTTTTTATTTTTTCTATTCTTCATGTGCTGCTAGTTTAATCCACACATCTACTCACCCACATTGGTCCGAAATGAGATGGTCCGAAATAACCTTTGTTGGTTGGAACGCTATTTCTCTCCTAATTCCTACTGGCGGCGGAGTTTCTTGTCACCTTACGTGGACAATCCTCTCCACTAAGGGTCTACACCCACTGGTTCACGCTCCCTGAACTTGGGGTTTTCTTTTTCTTTTTTGATGTTTGGGGAACAAGGCATTCCTAGGTTGGGGTGGGGGATGCGGGGTGGGGGGCGGGGTTTAATGTTGGGTTTGTTTTTGTTAACACTATTTTGTTGTTTCAGGTGCTTTAGATATGACGCATGTTTGAACAGAACCATTTACACAGTGCTATGTAGAACAATCTGTGTGGCTGGACTGGGATGCTACCTGTCTGGTATGTTACATAACTGCATATCCACTATACCTCATACTCCATGGCTGAGATAAAGGTAATTTCTTGGAACGTTCGAGGGCTTAATACTGCTGTTAAGCGTTCCCTGGTGTTTCGTTTCCTTCGCTCCCACAACCCGCAGATCTGTATTCTCCAGGAGACACATCTGCCGCCAAACAAAATGGTATGCCTTAGGAAGGCCTGGGTGGGCCTTAATTATCATTCCACCTTTTCCACCTATGCCCGAGGGGTTAGCATTCTGGTCCACAAGACACTACCGTTTAGGCTGATTGAGGTTAAAACAGATAAAGAAGGGAGATTTGTTGTTATACATGCTAATATATTTGATAAGAATGTGGTACTAGTTGGGCTTTATGTTCCTCCGCCAGCATCTGGCAGGGTCCTTCACGAGATCATGCAAATAGCGGTGCAATTTGATACCACATTGGTATACCTCATGGGGGACTTTAACATGGTTCCACTGGTGGAACTTGATCGGCTGCAATCCTCGGCTCGGGACACCCCGGACCTCAGGCAGTGGGCGGAAACTTTTGCCCTCACTGACGTCTGGAGGCACTTGTACCCGACACTGAAAGTTTTCACTTGCCATTCAGCCTCACACAAAACGCTATCTAGAATTGATCTTGTCTATGCTTCAGGCCCTGCATTACAATATGTACATGACCTATCTGTGCTTCCCAGGGGAATTTCAGATCACACACCATTTTGCTTAACACTGGCGCTGTCTGTTCCACCAGGGACTCGCCTGTGGCGTTTATCCAGATTTTGGGCTAATGATGAGAGACTGTTGGAACCCCTAACGGCCTCTATCTGCAATTTCTGGACGGACAATGCTGAATCAGCTGCCCCTCCTGTTGTATGGGACTCATTTAAAGCTTGGATACGAGGAGTATGGGCATAGTATCACTCGGCTCAAACGTGAATCTACTCACTCCATGGATGAGCTGGAGGCACTGGCAGGCAGATTGGAGGCTGAATACATTTCTGCTCCTGGGGAGGACTGGTATAGGGCGTGGAAAAAGGCCCTGCGTGACCTATCCACCACTAGGATGGCCCAGACAGACAAGGCTTTGTTATACTCCGCTCAACGCGTGTTCGAGCATGGTGGTAAAAATGGGAAGCTTCTTGCGTGGCTGGCTAAGGGAAACATACCTTCAACCCCCATAGGCTCCATTAGAGACAATACTGACCAGATCCTTACTGCCCCTGCTAATATTAATGACCGTTTCCGAGAATACTTTAAGGAGGTTTACTCCTCTAGAGATGTTGCATCGGATTCATCCATGTCCTCTTTTTTTGACTCCCTGTCTATCCCTGTGTTGTCTGAGGAAGCAAGGGAGGGGCTGGAGGCTGACATCACACTTGAGGAGATACAGGTTGCCATGGGACATCTCAAGGGAGGGAAGGCCCCGGGTGCAGATGGGTTACCATCTGAATTTTACTCCAATTTTTCTAAACTACTGGCCCCTAAGTTGACTTCACTGCTTTCTAAATTTGCAAATCTGCCAGCCCTACCTGACTCAATGAATGAGGCGGTTATTGTACTGGTTCCTAAACCAGGAAAAGACCCTCTTGATTGCGCATCGTACAGGCCCATCTCGTTGCTTAATGTTGATGCCAAGATCTTTGCTAAGGTCTTGGCCACCCGACTATCCCATGTAATAGAAGACCTAGTGGGTATAGACCAGACGGGATTTATGCCAGGCAAGGGCACAGATATTAATATTAGGCGCCTATTCCTTAACTTAGCAACATCACATGACAACACGGGGTCCAGGGTTATTGCCTCTTTAGATGCCGAGAAGGCTTTCGACTCTGTTGAATGGAAATTTTTATGGGAAACTTTGCGTAGATTTGGATTCGGTCCTAAATTTATTCACGGAGTACGATTGCTGTACCGGTCTGGGTCCTCGCCTCGTTTTTTTGGAAGATTGACTGTATAGTGGGTTCCTTTATTTGGTCGGGGAGAAACCCTAGGTTGGCACGTACTACGTTATGTTTACCTGCAGATTTGGGCGGACTTGCCCTCCCAAATTTCCAGTTATATATTTGGGCAGCCATGTTGGTGACGGTACACTGGTTGTTCCAGGGTTCTAGATCCAATGTGGCAACCTGTTTCGAGGCGAATATTCTGGGTTCCCTGACGGACCTTCGGAATTTTCCCTATAGAGGACCCAAGGCATATTGTGAGATCCCTGGGCCTACTAGAGCAACTTGGAGAGTGTGGGAAGTGGCTAGGCGCAGCTACTTGAGACCTGGCCAATTGTCTCCAGCTCATCCCCTATGGGGGAAGCCATGACTTAAACACTTCCGTATGATACCGGACCCACAGGTGTGGGCTAGATATGGTGTAACCTTGTTGGAACACGTAATGTCTGGGGGTCAACTGCTCTCCTTGCATGAGCTTACGGCTAAATTTGGACTGCCCCGTTGGATGGGGTTCCGGTACCTACAGCTGAGACATGCGGCCAGGGCTCAATTCCCGCAAACTCCCCTGTTACAGACGGACCCCATCGAAGATCTCCTATCTCCTGGAGACCTGTCTAAACCCCTATCCTCAATATATAATGCGTTGCTGGGAAGAGATTCCCCTAAGATTAATGAATTATGGGAAAGATGTCGGGCTGATATCCTGTCGCTGGATAGGGGGGATGGTAGGACTGTCTAGAGTATGGTCCGAAATTAGTGATAGCATCCAAGGACAAACTGATTCAAGTTAAATTTATACACAGGGTCTACTATACCCTGCAGAGACTCCATCGAATATTTCCTGAGAGAGACCCCATGTGTCCTAAATGCAAAGTCCATATAGGCACATTTATTCATTATGTTCTGGGAGTGCCCAGTTGTTGCACTATTTTGGACTAAGATTGTAGGTGAAATCAACTCTAGATTGCAGACCTCTATTCCGCTCTTGCCGGCCATGGCGTTGTTGGGGATACATGATGATGAGCAGAGGCCATATCATTTTAAATTACTGATTTCCTTCCTTCTTTTCTATGCCAAAAAAGAAATACTTATGAAATGGATAGATTCTTCCCCTCCATCCTTTTCAGCCTGGGAGGCACAGATTGAGGCAGTAATCCCCATGTATAAAATGACATATATAAACCGTGGCTGTCTGTGGAAATTTGAAAAAGTTTGGGCTCCGTGGATGGCCTCGTAGAGAAACATTCAGTTCACTACGTTTATTTGCCCCAATAGGGAAGGGTTTTGGAGGGTGGAGGGTGGACGGTATTTGTTGAGAATGGTACTATTAACCTTATGTATTTGCGGGTTTTGCATAATAATTTCCCTATCCTCAAATATGTAATCTACGTATGTAATGTATTCTACTCTGTTGAATGGTATTCTGTAACTCTGATTATCTATTACAATAATAAAGCACCACTGTTTTTCGCTGTGTGGTGTCTCTTACATAGCCATGGAGCGGACTCTCCGGGTGACATTATCGGATGGCCACAGAAGACCGCCACAAGAAGAGCGGCTTTTTTTTATTAGTGGGTAACCGGCTGCGCTGAAGAACACATCAGCAGGAGCAGATGGTGGCAGCAGGAGAGAAGAAACATCAGGGAGAAGAAACATCAAACACTAGTGAATGTATTTTCTATGTATTTTCTATGTATGACTGTGCTACACCCAATAGGCTAGCGGTCAGCACTTCTACCTTGAAGAACTCATGGGTTCAAATCCCACAGAGAAATGCTAAAAGATTGAATTGGTGAAAAAAAAGCAATAGACTATTAGCCAATTAGCCAAAGCAGCATATGCTGAAAATAGGTGAATGCCAATTAGCTAATGCACTTTAAATTTGGCTGATTCTATTATATAACTCTTCAAATGTTAAGGCTTTACCAGCCTAATATCTCCAATATGGGATACATATCTCCTAAAACACTTCCCTTTTTCCCTGTCTCTGATTCTGCAGGTGCTTGTGCAGTCCGCCCATCATTGGTGGCTCTTGTGAGCCCTGGCTCGCCGTCCATGTGGGGATCTGTGTCAGGGCCAGCGTCTGTAAATCCCTCCATACCTTCCCCTTTGGGTTTTATCCCCTGAAAATTATATCCAGTATCTGGATCTTTAACCGAGCGATGTAACCTTTCGAGTTGTAGGAAGTGGGAGTCCTTCTCGTGATACATCTGTGTACAGTATATATGCTGAAGAGTCACATGCCCTGTGAGTATCTCTGTACAAAAATGCTTGTTCAGTGTGAGATTTTGCTCTGTCCTCATGTCTTGTCTGTAATCTAAACAGTCTCTCATACTTTTAGACATAATGGTCTCATACCCTTTGTTGGTGCTTATTACAGTGACCCACTTTTACCTATATATACAAATATATCCTTTTTTCTCTTTTATAGAAAAATATCATAACTGCTTCCCCGAAACTCCTGAAGAAGGAAATACACCATATAGAGAGGATAGAACCTCTTTACTTTCCGAAACATGTAGAGTATTATATGCTATCGTATTTCTAGCCCAGCGGGTCATATTTGTATTTACTGGGATACTATACCTAGCATGTTAGCAGTTTGATCACCATTGTTTTTTGCCTCTTCCGCTCATGCGATTTTATATCCTAGATTTGTGTGTATCTTGTTACTTAATAAACTTTTGTTATACAACTTTTAAACCTTAACTGTGTATTTCACGCATGCACCATTCATTCATTGCCCGTTGACACACTGCCCATAGTATCCCCCTTGGGGCACATCTCTTTTCCTGGTCTCCTTTCCGTATTTGGGATGTGGCAGTGATCTCCGGGCTAGCCCAAGCATTGGTTCCTTTCCGAATTGTTATTTTCATAACTCTTCAAATGCATGCAATGATATGTAAGTATTCAATACTATTATGGTGTGAAATTCCAAACACCACACACTAACTAATGGGCACATTACATTTTTTTTTGTTCATTTTAATTCGCTTGTGCACTGAAAAAATAAACACAGCTGGGGGATGGTAGGTTGGCTGGTATTTGAACTTGTACCATGAGTGCTGTGGAGACATCTGAGCAGACTACTAAGCCATTGTGCTAAGTATGAGACCTGCATAATAGTGTAGTATGATTAAAGAATGAAAATAAATAATTACCGCTTTATAGTCACCTAAATTAAAAAATAAAAAACAACATACAACAAATAGGTAACCTAAATGTTTAATACATGTAACTTTACAAAATAGCAGACATTACTATGTAATAATCATTCATAACTGCATTAGTTAGCAAAAGAAGGAAAAAACTAGGAATACTAATTGCAACATACATCAATAGATGCACACGAGGTAGAGCACATCTCACATAAAAATGTTTCTTTCACATACATGGATCATGATTACAGTGCAGTACTATAAAACAACTTGGTAGGAATTGGCATTTGCATATACGCGGAAGCGCTAATTAGCGCCAGCTTAGAATTTGCTAACATGTGTTTCTCACTAATAGCGCTAGTTTTTCATTCACACATTCGCCTGTTAAAATTTTATTTGGCTAAAATGGGAGCTATTATTTGCCATAGTGCCCAGTACTTCCTGGCGCTATAGTAAATGACCCC